>JAHHUM010002476.1:0-131884 GCA_036173005.1 Crenichthys baileyi
AACAGTGGAAGAACAAATGGCGCTGTAAAAAACGTGGTTAAACATGCATTCTGTCATAAATAAATTTAAAAAATCCCAAAAGTGACCTCTTGGCTCTGGGTCTTCCTACATTTTTAGGGTAGGATTGACAGTCAATAACAGTGATTTTGAAATGCAAAAATGTACCTAAAGACAATAAACACATTTGATCGTTACAAATAAAGAATGCAAAAATAAACCTGTAGGATTTTTTTCTATGTACTGCACCTTTAGTAAGTTCCATTCAAAGCCATGTTTCTATGACACAGTACATTCTTGAACAGTGACAAAGAGAGGAAAAAAAATCATGGTGCTGGCACAAAGATCCTGAGATGTTATTATTTTGTTAAGATCTTATGAGAAAAATATACACACACTAATTTGATCTAGTGCTCCTGCATTTTGACCTTAATAAATACCCTCAGTTATGCACATATTACCATCTAAATCTACTAAAGAAGTACCTAATCCAAGGTACCGGTGCAAAATAGGAGTCAGTTTCTTGAGGGGAACCAAAGCATTTCACTGGAAGTACATCCAACACATTACACCAGCAAGCAGGGCAGCCCCGGCACCCACGTTGAGCAAGATGGGCCTCCAGTACTGCCACGTCTCTTGCTTCTTCTCTGAGTCAGTCAGTTTCTGTTTCATCTGCTGGACCATCTGTGCAGTGCCAGCAATCCTCTCTTCACGGTGCCTTTTCCTCAACCTATGATACCGGGAAGAGTTAAGCAAAGAGGAACATATGTAAACAGTTCACAAAAAATACAAACGCTGTATGATAAGAGAAACAATAAATCAGTGGAGAGTTAGAGTAGGTTCTACATGATCAAATCAACTGGAAATTCCACAGTGCAGGGAACTGCTTTTAGGTATGTACAGGGAAATTGTCCTATTTTCAGTTTGAGTGGTGACAAGCTGGCCGTAAATTTGAGAATCTGACTTTTCCAGGTCAGTGAACCCACCATACCTAAGGTCTACCAGGCCTTGCTAGCCAGAGCACGGTGGGGAAGTTGTTACTGTGGGATAAAAATCAGTCAGCTATTTTCAGTATCAGAAGCCAAATGATGCATAAAAGCTTTCAGAAGCTATTTAATAGAAAAACCTTTTCTATGAAGACGTATCAGTTTTGTTTTCATTTTAAAATCCCACACTTACCAGACTCTCATTTGTTACACTTTAAAGATTTTCCATTACTTTCTTGACATTTGAGACAAATGCTTAGTTGAGTTTTATTATCTGTAAATTATTAAAAGGCTTCAGTACTGAATTTAGCTTCTGATTCAACAGTGTGGTCCTACACTTACACAAAACCTTTAGGGCTCTATTTGTAGTTTGGGACGTCTTTATTCTGTTTGTTAAAAGGAAAAAAAAATGGCATATTGCAAACATGCTAAACAATAACTTACTGCACAGAGTTCTCAGCTATGTTGTGGCAGTGTGAATCTCCTGCTAAGAGGTGGTCTTTTGTGGTGGGCTGTGGCTCCAGGCATGGGCCGTTCGGCCTGCTGTCATTGAGATGAGGTCTGGGCGGAGGTGTTGGAGGTGGCAAATCTGGCTCCAAGTCATCTTTAAGCAGGTCCTTCAGTGAGTTCTGGAGTAAAGGTCAACATACAAAAGGCATGGGCAAATGGTAGCAGGAAGCTAGTCGAACCTCGTTTTACGAAAAGGAAGGCATTCATATTTAATAGATGCTGTTGTGCTCTCTTTAAAAGATATGATTTTAAGGGGGAAATACAAAAGCATCAAGTCATTCTGAGGAAAGCTGTGAACAGAAAATATACGTAAATAATAAGTGGAAAAGTGATTCCAAACTAATCCAAACTTGACAAATGTAACTTAAAGTTCACTGTATGCTGCACAGCGACAGCAAATATATATGTAGCTAACTCCATTGCAGGTTCTTGGTCTCTGTCACACCTCCGCTCACCTTTCCACAGATGAATGCTGTCAGTAGCAAAGCAGTAAGCTTCAAAGCTTGATATTCTCCCTCACTAGCTTCCTGCTGAGAAGAGCGAAACGTCTTCAACTACAAGAACTGAAGTCCAGTTGTTTTGTTTTTTAACCTTTTTTGGATTGTCCTGGATGAATGAGAATCTTCACCAGTTGTCAGTAACAGAACTCAAAGATATTTTTACATTACTGCTGATGGCAGGAAAAGGTTTTGTCTTTTGTTAGGGTAATTGTTTGGAAAACAACTTCATACCTTCTGAAATAATAGAAAGGTAATCAGTTACAAAAACATGTTAGCTGATTATGTGGGCAGAACCCGTTAGATATGTAATGTTTCAAGCTTCAACACTGACTACTTCCTGTCTGTAATAGTTTTCAAAGAAAACTAAAAGCTTGAAATAGGGGTTATCGATCTTCCTTTGCATGTTTAAAACACTCGGTGGACTTTCTTGTATCTATAAAAGAAGTTCTTGTAGAAAACTGAAAACATATTTATTATGTGCTTCTCTAAAACTAAGTGTCTGCAACTGGAGTTCACAACCGAAGACTAAGCTAACTTTTAATAGCTTATAATTAGCATCAGACCCCGATTCCCAATCTTGCAACCCAGATACCTGTTCTGCAGCAGCGTTGGTCAGAATGAGCTTGGCTCCCTCGATGACGGACATGTAGGAGAAGCGGAGTTGGTCAGGGGTCTGGATCAGGCCCATGCGATATTCCCTCATACCTAGTAGCACCTTCTGAATGTCCACTGAGGAGGAGCTCTTACTCCTGTCCATCTGCAAAACAGATGTATGTTTATAGAACACAGCTGGAAAGCTTATGCAGTTAAGTGTTTTCGCTTAATACTGAGTCACATCAGACTGCTCAACAGGATGTTACAGTGTTTCATGAGGTCACAAGGTCACTGTGTTATGCAACTTAGAGCTCCTTGTAAAACAAAATAAAACAAATAAAAAAAAAAAGGCATTTTGGGTCATGAAGCATGAAACATCATAACTAAAGCCTTTTCCTACAACTAAACAATGTACTTGGGCATGATTTAAAAGACCCCCGTTTCAAAAAAGGGGTTACATATGTATGGGTAGAAGAAATATAGGCTATTATTTTAAGATTAAGTAAGCATTTACAACTTTAAATAAATCACACAACTGAATGCAGAAAAATGTCACTTTGCCAGTTCCAGTTCCAGTTCCCAAAACGCTCCAGTTACTGTTCTGCTGTGTCCACTAGGGTGACCAGATGTCCCAATTTTAGCGGGATGGATTGTGCCGCATTTTTCACTCCTGTGCCAGTGTCCCCTAAACAGAAACAATGTCCCGCATTTGACTGGGTCAAATTCTGATAAGTCTATAACTATTCGACTGAAATGTAAGGAGAAAGGAGAGCGGCAGTCATCATCACAGAGGCACAGGAGATGTCAAAATACGCAGCAGCAGCATCCCACGTCATGACCAACCTGTGCGCCACGATGCTGGTAAAATAAAACGGAACAAGAAAAGGATTTTCTTATATAGCTGACATCTTACAGAATATAATGGAAAGTATGTCACAGAAAAGAAAATGCAGCTACAACAAACACAAAAGTCAAAGGTAAATGGTTTATAACTGGGTGAGGCCAGTGAAAGATGATCTCTGAGGGATTTTTGTGAAGTTTGCCAAAGTTATTTTTCAATTTCACACAGAGGGGAGCACGATGTGAAGCGACACTGCAAAGGTGAGTCGGCACAAGAAACACACAGCTGAAAAATCCGCCTGCTGATCTACGGACTCATTTTTACTCAAACCCAGAGATGTCTGCCAGACAGACAAGGTAATAGCAGCTGAGATTACCAGTCTTAAACTTTAAAAACTTGTAAAGTTTTTTGCAAACTTGTGCTAATTCATTATTGTGCACGATCAGGCGAAGCAGATGTTGATAAATGCAATGTGAGATCTTTCTTAAATTCACCTTTATGACGCCATCATAGTATTGGTAATGTGTCCCACCATGTCCCTCATAAGCATCCTTTTTGTCCCGCATTCAGTTATTTTATATCTGGTGACCCTAATGTCCACAACCTCACAATGTTTCCCAACAAAACTAAACATGAAGGATGTAGTGAAATCATGCAACAAAGCTGAAGATCACAACCATCCACTTATCTTCATGGTTCGCTCTTCCAGTTTTATAGTAGAGATTACAGTGGGCACAAAACACAGAAAGGTAGACAAGAGATCTATATTAGGCATGTTGGCACATTTCATTTTATTTAACAAAACTAGATTGTTTTTAACCTTTGCAAAAGAACTTTTTCTAACTCTAGATTTTGTGTGATAGTCGCTTTTGGTAAAGCTTTGATCTGCTGTCCCTGGTTTTAGCCCTCCCTGCCATTAGCGGTCATTAGTTACATATCATCACGGTCTCGCTGTACAACTGGCTTTTCCTATTTTAATACAAAGATAACATGCTTATGAAGTTGAGGCTTTAAGCTGTGTTGTTTAAGAAGCTTGTACTTGTATTTAGCGCGGTTAGCTAGGTTAACAGGGCTAAAACGGCAGTTTCTGTGTGTATTCGGCAGAGAATGTAAACCCTTACAATAATTTGACATTCCCAAAACGCTGCATACATTTCCAAATCCATGGTGCTCCATACCAAATGGATTAAAAGCTCAAAACTATAAAAAAGGGAAACTTTGCTGTACTTTGTTTATCCTTTGTTATCTGCTGAAAGTCTCTCTTTTGCTTGCTCTATCATACTGAATGAACCACGGACATGTCGTAAAAGAGTAAACACCTCACATTTATTGCAAACACCGCATTGATATTGTAAAAAGTTCATCTTTTTCACTCAGCGTCCACACAGAAGACTGTCATTGCTACAACAGTGCTCAGTGCTCTGTATGGTACGTTCACTGATCGAGAAAAGATCCAATTTTTGAGTTTCTGGTCCGTCACTGGTTAGGGCTGATCAAGCTATAAATCCGACCTTTTGTTCACTGTTGAAACCAAGTTTTAACGGTGAGCAGAAGGTAAATTCTTACACAGTTCCTAAAAATACAAAAAAATTGAAAAGAAGCAATAAATAAAACCCAACGTTTTGATCTACAACAAAAGTTTGAAATGTTCAAATGAGAGATTGATTAAAAAAAAAAAAAAAAAAAAAACAGCACAAAGTTCCTGATGTTGAATACAGATGAGGAATGATTCCTGAAATATGGGAAGGAGTTTCCAGGGAATCACTGACATTAATATTTTCTGCCTCAGTGCAGAAACTAAATGCTTTCTGAGTAAAGTTCAGAACCAACATGCCACAACTTCTCTCTGTAGCTATCAGCACACTCAAATATCATTTGAGGATGACTGCCTCACCTTAATCTTCTGCCAAACAAGGATTACTTCAGAAATGGTTTAAAACTTTACTCTCAGCGTAATCAGCAATAATCACCTACTCCCTAATCTTACATTTATTAACAACAACAGTCTCTCACCAAGACCAGGCAAGTGTCCACCAAGGCAAAGGACCCAGAGCGTCCAATCCCTGCGCTGCAGTGCACCACTGAGGGCCCGTGATCTGGCCCAAGGGAGCCAGACTCCCGAACCTTGAAGAGAAAGTTGAGGAAAGAGGCAGGAGATTCTGGCACCCCAAAATCAGGCCACGTGGTGTAGTGAAAGTGGTAGATCTCTCTGGATTCCCCTGTCTGGCAAAAACATATGAAGTCAGCCTTAGTGATGTGCAGCACATACAAATTTCAGCATTGCTGGTTTAAACAGGAAATAAAGAGATCGATCCGTGTCTCGTTAAAACCAAAGATGCCAGTAAGCTGATTTAAAGAATTGTAACAATCACCTGATATGAGGAAGTAAAAACTGAGGAGTAGAAACTGAGGAAGTAAACCAAAGCCATTAGAATTCAGGTGCAATAACACTTTAGCCCTTTTCCCAACACATTACTACTAAATTTAGAGCTTTCTAGACATTAAACAGGCTGCATGGTGGCGCTGAGGCCTGGAAGCAAGCAGGTCCTAGGTTCCAGTTGTGGCCTGGGGCTTATTCACAGAGTTTGAATGTTCTCCCAGTAAACGCATGGGTTTACTTCAGAAAACCATGAGAACTTGTCGCATTATCGCTATTGCTTTCCATGTTAGAAACCTCAAGAACAGTGGAGTTGTTACATCTATCTAATGGTGTCCTGATTCTGCTTCCATTAAATGTATGCTAAGCAAGTTAGTGACTGAGAGGACATGAACATAAGCTGATGTTTGGGGAGAATCTAAAAAAACGACAACCCGTAGTAAAAAGTCCTCCAAAAACATTAAAAAACTTTAGCGCAAAGTTTAAGGGCAGGACAACATCCCAGCGATTTCTATGAATAGGGAGCTTACAGCTTTTCTGTAAGTTTTGTCAGTAAGTTTTGTCAGCACACAAATGACAGAGAGTCCCATCAAAAACAGGGAAAAGGATATTTTAGTGTGTAATTCAACTCAAAGGGTTTTTTTGGGGGGGCACCAGTGGCCTTTATTTTTTCAAAGCAGACAGACAGGAAGTGAGAGAGGAAGAAGACAGGCAGCAGAAATCTCCGGGTCGGGACCCAAACCCAGGAAGGCTGCGCCAAGGACTGAGGCTTCTGTATATGGGTAGCGCGCTCTACGCCACGCACCGCGCCCCCAACTCTAAAGCATTTTTATAAGGAAGACGTACTTAAAAAAAAAAAAATCTGAAATATGTGAGATTTTTGTTGTGCATCAAAAGAATGTTTTTTAAAATGCTGGGAATGATGGGAAATATTTTTAAATACCTTGTAAAAGCACACCATGTTCTGCTGAACCACAGCACTTTGTTACATTTGGGAAAGTTGAAGAACAGTAAAGGCTTTTGATTTGTTGAATTATCTTTCATTCACTCCACATTTTTAGGTTATTAAATATGGTTAGAATAAAAAAACGGAATTAGGGAAAAAAGTTTTTTTTTTTTTTTAAAGGGAAAAAAAGTGTAATTCAGGAAAAAATAAAAGAAAATTGAAAAATAATACAACAGATTTTATAGGGCGGTCACCTAAGGACACTAAATAGTCATCGCAGAGACCATGTAGCTGCCAGTTTTATCAAAAGCATGGAAAAAAATCTGGAAAAAGGTAGTCTTAGATTGATTTATTCTGATAAATTACATGAATAAATTAACAAGCATTTAAAGGTCGCAGAGGTGGGATCCCCGGTCCCAACCAGCTCCATGCTGAGGATATCCTTTTATATAATAATAATTAGTTTAAATATTTTATAAAATACATGATTAAATAATTATATGTGGACTCTATTTTTACAATTTGAATTCATTATATGAAAACCATATAATTATTTGAGTATTTTTTTTCTTATAAGCCTGTGTTGGAGCACGTGGACAATCAATGTCAGCTGGCAGGACTAACACTGTTATAGGCAAGGTGATAGGTCTGTAGTTAAACTCCAGAGCCAATGACTATCTAAATTATGGGATTATTTAAACACTTGTTATTCTGAACCTTATTTGCTGCATGTGGCACTTTTGTCCCTCGATACAAACTGTCATTTTGTCTTTTTACAACAAAAAAAGACTAATCATATATCCTTTTCTTGAAGGGGTGTCCCAATCTGTAGTGGAATATTACCAACCTAGTACTAAGTCCTATTAACTTTGCATTAGGGCCAACATGTAGACATTGGCAAAACAGTAGTTGTAAAACTTTAGCCTTTATTTCTCTAAGCACTGGACTGTAGCATACTGTGCTAGAACCACAGTAGTTTCTAATGTATAATAGAAAATGTATTGTTTAATAGGTTGCATGTCATGCTCACCCTTGTGTTCTCTAGTTCTAGCACCCTGATTGTATAATGGGATTGGTCCTCTTCTGACAACAGTCGAACAACAAAACCTGTGTCTGTGAATGACATCTGCTGCTCTTCTGAGGTGGGCCAGTACTGTGCACACTTTTCCTGTGGAGACAGAAAAGTCATAACTCAGCCTTTGACAGGAAGCACAGCATGCAGAACAGACTCACAGACTCCGTTAGCATCGTTAGGTGTTAGCCATTCTAAAAACTCAAAGAATCCAGCATCTAGCACAAAAACTACTATAGGTACAGGCTCTGTTCCATACTGCACATAAAAAAATACCATCTGTGCGATCCTGAGCAGGGGCTAAATAAGTACAACCTTAGATAAATAATATAGGACATATTGCATTGTTTCATTAGAGATGAGCTGAAATACAAAAGCATTGTGTGAAAAAACTAAGACCAGCCTTGTTTCGAAGATAGAAACTGAGACTGTAAGTAGCTGCAGAACAAATGCACTGATTAACCGATCTGCAGGATGTGTAAGAGTCTTCTACGAGCAGAAGCTTTGAAAGCTTTCTTTTCAGTAGCATTTGTTTGTGTGTTACCATGAGTCCAAGTAGGAGAAATAACCTTAGTGAAGCAATTGTGGCTGTCGATCATTTTCAGGAGTTAAAAAGCAATTTCCATTGTTTTTGGTGTTCAGTCACTTAACAATAAGTGACAGTTTCCAAAACAAAGTGGAAAACGGTTGTCCATTTTTCCGGGAATGAACCTTTTAGAAAGTTTATCCGAAGGTCAGTCTTCCAGTGCTCAAAGAAAAACACTTCTCAGACCTCAGTATGTTAAAGTTCATGACAAAACAGTTGCTAAAAACCAGTATGGCTTGCTTGAGTGGGTTGGGAGGGGAAAGGTCTGGAGAACTGAATTTGAAAAACACACAAGATTGTAAAATAAAGCTTTTTTGCCATATTCCAGAGAAACATGCTCAGCAATAACCAAATGCATTAAAACATCTGTTGAGCATGGTTGTGGAGGACTAAGATTAGGGGCTTATTTTACAGCCACAGGATCATAGGCACAAAGCAGCCTGATTCAAGCATGACCACCTCTGTTTTTCTAGTGTTAAATGTGAGCCTCTCTGTCAGTCAGCTGAAGCTTGGCTGAATTTGTCATGATCAGAAACGTACAACTGACGGTTGTGATCAGGATGCAGCAGAGACCCAGACAATGACCTCAACCAAGTTAAGAAGATGCAGTGTACTCTAAGAGAGCTGTGCATAAAAATATCTGCAAAGCATAATGAATCAGTATTCCTTCACAGTGGAAGGGTGATAAGATCATAGAGTCAAGTCAAGTTTATTTCTAAAGCCCATTTCATGCGACAATCATAGACTCAATGGGCTATGAAGAGCATAAAAATAAAAGCAATCAATACACATAATAAAACAGCGATAAAATACATAAAGGAAAAAAAAAACGCGTGCACAAGTAAACAAACCATAAAATCAGAGCGGAAAAAAAGAGAGATGGTGAACATCTAATTCTTCATCTAAATTCATCTAAAGTTGCTGCTAAAGATGGATCTACCAAACAATGGATCATAGGATGGGGTGTGTTTTCCTACTGTTCCTGAAATTTGGCTTGGTTATTGTAGTGCTTCCAGGCTTCTCCAGGTGGGTCACAACTCAATGCAGAAGGTAGATGTTGGGATCATCCACCCCAATGCCAGGCTGGTAGGCGAACTGCAGTGGATCCAATGAAGACCTCACCTGTGGGTGAAGATGGTTAAGAACCAGGCTCTTGAGGGTCTTCATCAGATGCGAGGTCAGGGCTGCCAGCTTGTAGCTGCGGAGATGCTTCGGATATGTGGTCCTGGACCCTGGTACCGCACACGAGGTCTTCCACATCTGTGGTACTTTCCCCATCTTCAGGCTCAAGTTGAACATGCGTCCCATGATGCCACACAGTTGATCTGTGCAGCACATCAGAAGCCTGGAGCTGATACCATCTGGACCTACAGCCTTTCAAACCTTGATCAGCTTGTTCCTCACATGAAGTTTTGAAAGGGATGGTGGGGGGTGGCGGGTACTGTGGAATAGAATCCTTTGAAACAGAGGGGGTGGGTGATGGCTGAGAGCTGAGAGGTTCAGGGAAGAAAAGCAGGCAGTCGTTGAAGATAAGGGGAGCTGCAGCAGGGGTGAGTGTCTGATCAATCCTGTCTCCTTGAGGACAGCCTTTATTTCAGGCTTGATTAAGGGCTTGTTATTGGAGAAACACCATACCTTCCTGAGGTGCAGTGTTGTCCACAAAGAAGTTAATGTAGTCCATGTTGCAGTCTGTGATGCAGTCAATGTGCTCCCCATGACGAACACAGAGCTCTTCCCACACAGTGGAGCTCAAACAGTCCATCAGAACTTCTTCAGTCTCCTTAGACAATCTCTTCACTGTGCATTTCACAACTGGTTCTCTGTGTACAAGGGGTTTATACACAGGGGCTGGAAATGAACCAGGGTTGTGATCTGAGCCCCCCAGGGGAGGGAGAAGTGCTGATCTCTATACGTCCTTAGTGTTGGCATACAATAAGTCCAGCGTTTTATCATCTCTGGTGGAGAAGGTAACATAGTGAGTGAAGTTGGGGAGAGTGGAGGACAGGGATACATGATTAAAATCCAGGATATCAGGAAAAGGGCCTGGGGCCGCTGTATTTGGAGCCTGCTGGTAACAGTGGGGATAACGTCAACGGCTGCTGAAGCATTAGCAGAGGGGGGAACATACACCGTTAGTGGATAGCATGTGTAAACTCCTGCGACAGATAATATGGCCTCAGGCTAACAGCTCAACGTCCTTACTGTGGAGCGTCTCTTTGATAGTTAAAAGCCCAAAGTTGCACTGTCTATTATTTACAAACACAGCCAGACACCCTCTTTTCTTCTTACCACTCTTCTTGGTTCTGTTGGCCCGTAGTAACTGAAAACTATCCATATTTATGTGTGTATCCTGAGTTTGCGCTGTTAGCTATGTCTTAGTCAGGATAATTAAGCTGCTCTTTCGATAAGCCCGCTGATGCCAGGTAAGTTCCAGCAGTTCATCCAGTTTGTTGGGAAAGGATCTTACATTCTCCACGATGATAGATGGGATGACACGTCTGTACCTTCTCTGGTTGTGACGCTCGATGCCGGCGGGGGTCCCGTGTCTCTTCCTCCTCAACTCACGGGGAATATTAGGCTGCTCGGTGTGGTGCGACACAATGGAGCTACTGAGATAAACAATGAGAGTGTGGCCTCTCACGTGCCATACAAACACAAGTTTCATAAATAAAGAAAATAAAGTTGTCTACAAAACGGTCAGATCCATAATGTGTACAAGACGGGAAAAACAGGAACCCGCAACCCTTTTAGAAAAAAAAAAGCTGAAAAACTCAGGAAAGAGTGGGAGCACTGAAACAGGCTGCCTGCTCATGCGACATGTGTTGTTGCTCTTTGGAGTAGTAATTTTTTTATATTTAGAGGCCTAACAATAGATAAGATGTTTTTCTACTGTGATGTCCAGAGATAAAAAAACCTTAGAACTTTAAAGAGTGTACATTCATCTTTCCACAAACAGTGGTACTAGCTCATAGAGCAACAGCTGTCAGTAACAGCACGTCTTCATATGAAATACTTAGAAATGCTTTTCTCTGCCACAGTTGCAGCTTAAAGACTTTTTTCTTACCTCAGTTAAACAGCAAAGAATGCCTAACATACCGATAAGCTGAAAATTATTCATACCACTAGCAGATTTAAGTCTAGAGTTATCATTTAATTTGACCAACATGTTTCTTTTGACTGGAAGTAATACCGTATAAGAGTAGCCCAGCAAGCATCCTGACTTGTGGAAGTATCCCAAAGGTGACAGAAAACCAGTGGGAGGAGCTGAAGATTTGAGTGATGGCAAAAACGCCTTTTAAACCGAAACACCCAAAAGGCCTTGTAAACACAGGCCTTGTATGTGAAAGTTGTGTCTAAAGCAGGAAAATCACATCAGAGATCACTGATCCCAATTTGCTGACGTGTTACTCACAGATCCTTTCTCTATCACTCTGTTCAGCATTATAACAGCTTTAGAACACTGCTCCCAGATCATCAGCCAGAAATGGCCACACGTATTCCTCAAAGGGCCCTGTCGGCAATAAAAGGAAAGAAAGTGTAAGAAGTATAAATAAAAGTTCAAATGTCTCAGCGACATCTTGAGTAGAAAGATGTATGCACACAGCAGCATTTAGTCAATAGCCTCCATACCTGAGTTAGGATGTAAGCTCTCTCGGCTTCTTTAACAGCAACTAAACTTGCATTAATGTAGTCGTTATCTGAGTTCTCAAGCTTTACTCGACTGTGATCATCTGATGACAAGAAACAAGAGACAGGAAAGCAATGACAACAATGCAATTCTCAGCAAATAACAAATCTTCTGTGCTTAAACTTACATGGGCTGACATCTCTGTAGCGATTCAAATTCCTGTTCACTGGAAGTTTAGCTATTTTGTACGGATACTCGATGGCTTGATTGCGGATATCCTAATGCAAAGAAGAAGATGGAATGAAGGTTAGTCATTAGGTTATAAACACGGCATTTAGGTTAACACCACAAAAAGAGATGAAAGGCATTCATTACAGTCACTCTGTTTAGCTTGGCATGTTATGAGCGAAAATGTTTTCCAATAGCAGGGTTCCTACACATTTTCCATGACAAAATCCCATTGTTTTACAGACTCAACTTCCAAAGTTCTTCATCCTATTTAAGACATTTAGACTAACGGATTATCTTATATTATGCATTCTACCTTTGAGTGCATGTGGATGGATGGATGGATGGATGGATGGAGTGCCAGACAATTAAACAATTACAATATTTTATTGAGGAGTAGAAACTGTAACAATTATGAAGTTAGTCCACATTAATTCTGTCTTAATGAGTTTTAAAGCCTATCAGGCAGTATCTGGGTCCAGCAATATTGAAGCATTTTACAACATGGAAAAGAAGCATATTCACATTCTTACACAGTACTACAGATGGATTCTGTACATCAATATAATTGCTAGTGGAGAATATCTATTTTTTTGTTTACTAATTATATGTTAAATTTATGGTAGGTTCTGACAATAAATGCCATTGGTTATTAATGTGTATTTTAATTTGTTGTTTCACTTTGTATTAAAACAGGTGATCTATTAGGATCTGGATTGTTAAATTGAAACAGTATCATAATAAAAACTTGTATTATTTAATTACATAATTTATTTTATTATTTTAATTCCCTTTATGATTAATAAAGTATTTTTGAATTGAATATTTATCAAAATCATTCAATACAGAATAAAACTGTGATTATTTTTTGTCTATATATTATTTTCTAATTCAGTACTTATTCAGATTTGGAAAAAACTGACATGAACCCAGACTGTATTTGTGCCCTGTAATAGTGCAAGCTGTGGTGCTTATTATGGGATGGAGAACAATGGTGATTAGAGTTAACTTCTTTAAAGATCACATCAAAATAATCTCAAGTTGTCTTTCTTAAAGTAAAGGTCCGTGAAGTCCTCATTTTAAATAAAAGGTAAGTCAGAAAACTTGTATGGATAGAAATATTTTCTATTGTTTTACGTTTCCTTGGAACAGCTAAAAAACATCTACCTGACCTGCGTCAGTTCACAGAAACAAGTCGCGTGGTCACAGCCCGAGTTAAACAGGAACGAAAGTATTAGAAACTGAACCCGAATATTCCATTGGCCAACAGTGCTGGTAATAAAACACATGCGCCTTTCTCTGGAAGTATTGGCGAGTTCTCAGAAACTGCAGCTGACGTCTGCAAGCGTCACCAAGCAGAGAGGACCGCCGATGCACGTTTCCCAGCTACGGAAGTCAGCCCCTGCTAGCGCAACTCGCTACTTTCTCACTAGAAAGTGTTCACTGGCTTCGTGCGGTGCTCGTTGTGTCTGCGCTACGCAGTGACATAAAGCTCTTTAGTCAACAAACTACGCGCCCCCGAAAAGCAGAAAAGTATTCAAACCCAAGCAGATGAGTCTGAGAAGTGAACTGGCTAAGTTCGTTAGCAACAGATCGTCATAGAAACACGAGAGGCCCTCAGTGTCCCGACTTACATTGTAAAGGTTCTGCCATTTCCCGAACGAATCAATATCCTCGAACTCTTGCTCCATTATGTCGCAGTTGATGAACTGAGCAGCCGGCCAAATCACTTCAGGGTGCTTACGGAACCGTTATCCAACTTACTCCTCTCAGTTAGCCATCTAAAGAGCAATGTGTAAACCCTGATGAATCCCTGCGGGGAGTCAATTTGCCTCTCCTTCACTCTGACTCTCGCGGGTTGCCAGGTTGCGTAACGAACGTTGGTCATTTTAACCCCTTCGCCCGTTTCGTACTTCCGCAGCTTCTTTATGCGCTTATTTGCGTCATTTCGTACACGCCTTGGAGACATTTAATTTCGTGTCTGCTTTGACAACGAATGATACCCCAAGATTTGCCAAGTGTACCCCCTAAACGTTGCCATTCCGTCCCTTTCTACTATGAACAATCATATCACTTACCCATTTACTTAAACCACTGTATGTCCGTTTATTTCTCTTAATTAATTAATTCCTGGAATACAAATACTAAAATGGTCCAATATAATGTATGCTATGGTTTAATTCAACTCAAACATAACTTCTGAAAACATGCTAAAATTTGTTACATTCGGTTGATTTATTTTGGTTCTGATCCTTAGTTGACTCTTATGGTCAAAATAAATTGAAACATAAAACCCATTTTCAGTACACTACCCATTAGTAGATAATCGAGTTTTTTCAATCTAACGTTATCAACATTAGTATGAAACATACCCATGGCATTTTCAGACTGAAAATTGGTTGGGACAAAATGACCAAAACGTAACAAAAAAGTATTAAATGGCAAAAGCGTGGATTGAGCTGAACCAGCATGGGGTTTAAAGTAATTTTTATTAAGTGCTCATTGTTTGCATCAAGATGTGGTTAATAATAAATATATAAGCATATGACCAATAAATATAAAAGCAGAAGGATGCTCATAGTTATGTCAGTTTATGTCAGTGGAAATACTGTGGCAATTTCATAAATCAGTTCAGGTTTCACTGATCTACTTCATGGTTTTCTCAATCTGAGGTGGTCTTAATACCAGGAAAGCACAAATTGAATAAAGGTTTCATGATTTAAAATCCCTTTAAAGAAGCTCAGTTGAGTGCAGAATTATTCAATTGGTGTATACCCAGTCCAGTATGTGCAATGTTGAATTGGAGATGATCAAATGCAGTCAAGTCCCCTTAAAAACATTGAAAAAGCCCTTTAATTTTACACCAATCATCATAGGTTGTCGAGCTGGCATTTGGCTGATATTAAACGTTTAAATGTTGTTGAAATAATGTCAGTTTAAGAAAAAACATTAATTCAACCACAAAACAATATTGAACACCAAACAATTGAATTGGTGTTGTTAACTCACCATGGATTCAGCATTGAAATATCAACAGTTTTTGAGCTGTATGTCTAATCAACATTACTTTTACAAACATGACCTAAAAATGTTGCTGAAATATGTCAGTTGAAAAATAACATTGTTCCAACATCCAGACATGATGAAACATGATGTAGAAATGACGTTGCTATTTCAACATTGATTAGATTTGCAAAATCAAAACAAAATTCAACAGTCATCCAACTCAACTACCTGATGTTGATTCAACAGTGACTCAATGTTAAAATGCCAACTGGGATATATTCTCAGTCATCCATTCAGTTTTCTGTGCAAACCACAGGGGAGCGCCAATTCATGCTGACAGGACGTGCAAAAACACAAAAGAAAACTCATTCAGGGAAAGAATGACAACATCAGCCCTAGGTTTTTACCACCCTGGGCAGAAAGCCATATAGCACCTTTAAAAAAAGTCAATCTCTGTATACATATTTAATAACGAGATATATTTAGCGTAAGGTTTTGTCACATTTAAAAATCAGAGCCTCATGACTGAGGCAAGACAAAATAAATCTGCATTCGTCAGTCACCATTTGAATTTATTTTTTGTGAATAATAATTTAATATAACAATATTAAATATTATTATATTAAATTTAGGCAAAAACTGTGTAACGTGAGTAACCATAGTGTAGCATGCTAAAGCAAACATGGCAACCTTCTCGATTAGACGTTAACAGTGGTAATTCCTTTAGGTTTCAAAAATCAAATTTTAGATTTTGATCATATATGTTTGTGTTTCATTCATATGCAATACGACATTTTTATCATATAGTAAAGTACTTAGATCAAAGCAAGACCATTGTTCAATCCGCTCCCTTAGTTTTGTCAGAAGGCGCCCCGCAGTGGTCAACTGAATTCAGCAACACAGTAGCGGGCGCCAAACTCCAGCAGCCGGGGTAGGAGACACATGACAGGCCTGCTAGCTAACCACTCCAACTAGAGGTGCTGGTATCATGTTCGTTGCTCGCAGCATCGCCGCTGACCATAAAGATTTGATTCACGATGTTTCGTATGATTTTCACGGCCGGAGAATGGCAACTTGTTCCAGCGACCAAAGTGTCAAGGTGAGCCACAGTCTGCGCTAATGCTAATGCTAATGCTAATGCTAAGCCTAGCATGTTAGCATTCCCCACGTTAGAAGCTACAAGCCCTATAATCAGCCTAATGACTTGTTTAAGTTGAGAGAGAACAGTATAGAAGTGTTTGAGAAATGTAAGCTTCTTTTACCGCAAGACAGCTTTACTTTATAAATTGAATTAGCATATTTAACCTGTTTACTAGTCGGACTGAGTCAAATACAAAATGTGTTTAGAAAGTGTAAATGTACACTGATAATGTAATGGCACCAATGTTTCTCAGTGAATTTCTACCTCTCAGGTGTGGGACAAAAGTGAGAATGGAGAGTGGCAATGCACAGCCAGCTGGAAGGTAAACACTCTGCTCCTGATTTCTATCATTTTAAACTTGCTGTCAAATGCTTCTCTGGTAAATAGAAAATCCTGGTATTGGTCATCTGTTATACATCTAATGAGTGTCACTAATGACTATTTTCTTATTAAGCTATCTGCAAATTGACCCAAGTAGGGATCGGCCCCCACCAGGGGTTGTGAAGGGGTCTTAAGATCCTTTTGGAGATCAAACTATTTAACAAATATAATACAGTTAAAGCAGATTTATGCTGCTGGTTGTGCCACAGAATTACAAATGGATAAAAACAATTTATTATTGATGCTACTGTGGTCATTATCGCTCTGCTGGTTAATTGATTGATTTATTCAGAAGTTTACATAATAAAGAAGCCGTAATATCCTAAAAATAATTGAATGAAACGTCAGTCTTGACAAGGGACGGACAATATTTCAGCATTAACATCTGTAGCGGCCGATGTTGGTCATTTTTCAACCCATCGCTATCGTAGAACTGGTACAACTGATGTTTATTTCCATCTTGTTTCACTTTGTGTGTGTTTGTGTGTGTTCAGAAGGGGGGGGGGGGGGGGGGGGGGGGGGGGGGGGGTGGTCATGTGACTGTGATAGTGATGCAGCACAGGATTGAGGGGTGTTTAACTGAGGCAGAAAGGAAATGTCATAGTGATGCCGTCAGCTTTTCACAGTGTCAGAATGTTAGAGAAATACATTTTTGATATATGTATTATCGGCCACAACCGCAATATTAATATTGAATATCGATATCAACCCAAATATTTTATATCTGTGCATCCCTAGTCTTGATGGCATTGATTTGTCATGGCAGCCTATAAGCATTTTGATAAATTCCTTTGCCCATGTTTAAATGCCCTTAAATTGGTGTCTGAGAAAATGTTCCCTTATGGCCTGCAGACACACAGTGGATCGGTGTGGAGGGTAACCTGGGCTCATCCAGAATTTGGCCAAGTTCTGGCCTCCTGCTCATTTGACAGAACAGCCGCTGTCTGGGAGGAGATTGTCGGGGAGTCTAACGACAAGCAGAGAGGACTGAGCCACTGGGTAAGTACAACTGCAAGCCATCCTAAAATTAGCCTCTTTCTTTTCATTTGAGTTGCCACCCAAGCTGTTAATGTTGCTTGTGTTTAGATAAAGAGAACCACGCTTGTGGATAGTAGAACATCAGTGACAGACGTGAAGTTCGCTCCTAAACACATGGGTCTGATGTTGGCCACCTGCTCTGCGGACGGAGTGGTGAGGATTTATGAGGCTCCTGATGTAATGAACCTGAGCCAGTGGTCCCTGCAGCACGAGATCTCATGCAAGCTTAGCTGCAGCTGCATTTCGTGGAACCCCTCAAGGTTAGACGGGCGTGTTTACACGGCAACATAGTTCCTACAAGGTCTTAAAAAGTGTGCAACATTTGTATGACTTTGTATTTTCCAGCTCTGGGAATATATAGGGGAAGTTCTATATTGTCCATGTCCTGTTCCATAATCCGTTTTTAAGAATATAAAAAAAGAATCTGAATTAGCATGGAACATCTCTGTTTCAAACAGGTCCAACTCTTAAAGCATTTACAGGCTTTTTCAGTGTGTTTTTCCAAAATGAAGACATACTTTTTGAAATGAACATTATATTGGAGTTATTTTTCAAATTTACAACCAAAATTGGACCCAGTTATAAATGTGTTGCTAAAACCTCTGAAATGTGCTGCAGGTTCCCTGATAAAATAAGCTGTTTTGGATTCAACAGAAGATGAAGGGATTAAAAGATTTTTCCTGCATCAAAGCACATGTCCCTTAGCTTTCTCTGATTTTTACCAGACTCCAGTAAGTGCATCAAAGAACATGTTTGATGCATTTTCAGATGTGGGATTTTTAGATTTTAATGCATTAAATGAATTTTTAGTGTTTGACCTCCTGATCACTGGTTAGAATGTAGCAGTACATTCCTTGTACTACTAAATGTTGATAATGGTGTAGGGCTGAAACAGTTGATCTGATTGATCGTGATAATCGATTGTTGAAATAATCCTCAACTAATTTACTGATCGAATGGTCATTATCTGGAGTATACAGACTCTAAAACATGCCATTTACCACAAGAACAATCTATTTAGAGCAGTAATTAAGCCAAAAATGTACAGAAAATAAGGGGAAGAGAAAAACTCCTCCGTCTCTGTAAATATGTTCTAGTCCTGAGGTGACATAGCTTTATAGCAGGGGTCCCCAACTAAAATAGCAGGAGGTCTACCACCTCCATCATCCAAACACTTTGGGGTCTGATCGATTTACATCAAATGAGAACATTTGATTAACACTAGAGTTTTGTTTTTTAACTACTGATCAATTATTCATATGTCCATGAAATCATCTGCTGATCCAAAAAATGCAATCCAGTGTAAGAGCCAACATTAAACACACTCTGAATGGCACAGTCGAGCTGGGTCTGTACATCTTGGTAGAACAGTTCTGCTGTGCAACTGTTTCCTCAGATAGGTAAATATATGTGACCTAAGATTTATTATCTGACGGGGACAGTGGGTTCAGGGAAGAATCAGTTCATCAAACAACTATACTGCTAAATGATTCAGTATGTAGAATTCTCTAGTATTATTCCAGACTAATGCAGCATGTCAAATACTAGTATTCTGTTAACGTATTTCTGTGTAATATTGTTCCATTCTTCTTGCAGTTCCCGAGCCCACCCCCCCATGTTTGCTGTGGGCAGCGATGACGGCAACGTGGCATATGGTGGGAAGGTTCAGGTCTATGAATACAATGAAAACACGCGGTAAGAATTCCATTCTTGAGGAGGCTCAACGTTGTAGTACGGCATAACAACCACAGCTGTAAACGTGGTTTAATGACTTATGTTATCCTGTTTTAAAGGAAATACAGTAAAGCAGAAACGCTGATGACAGTCACTGATGCGGTCCATGACATTGCATTTGCCCCGAACCTTGGGAGATCGTTCCATGTGCTCGCCATTGCAACAAAAGATGTCCGAATATTTAAGCTTGTTCCTTTGAGGTACCATCTCCTTTTCTTCTCGTACTTGTAATGTTAATTAAATAAAACAACCGTGAACCTGCGTTTTAATGTACTAGTTATTTTATGATTAACCTATGTGTACTTAAGTCGAAATGTTTATTTGCCCCCACTTCTTAAAATGGTTTTAAAACGGGGAAAAACACAAACGCTGCTTTGTTCTTGGTTCCTCTGTCAGAAAGGAGAGCACCGCTACAGGACCCACCAAGTTTGAGGTGCAGATTGTGGCTCAGTTTGACAACCATAACTCCCAAGTGTGGCGTGTGAGCTGGAACATTACCAGCACCCTGCTGGCTTCCTCCGGGGACGATGGCTGTGTCCGTTTGTGGAAAGGTGGGAAAACCATTGTTCACTCGTCGCTGATTTTTTTCGTTTTTTTTACCCCAACTATCTGGTTTTTTTCTTTGTATGTTACAGGCATCATATTCTAGATGCGTTTATATACCTGATACAATAAAGCCATTCAGTAGACATGGATAATGGAAAACATTTGAAGAATTGAAAGTTTCGAGGAATTTAAAAACAGTAAATTTTATTGTTAGTTGTTCTGAAAATTGCAGCTTCTCTAGAAATGTGTATCTTAAACGAGTTGCCTCTAATCACCGTCTGTCAGACATGAAAGAAAACTGCAGCTACTTCGCTTTATTAACATAACGAACTGGATTATACGGAGGACAAGAAAAATGGGATTCCATGCAAACACAAGCATATCCAGACATATTCAATATATTTTTGAAAAGTTCATTTATTTCAGTAACTCCATCACTAAGGGAAACACATTAGATACCTTAATTCTGCACAGATAGATGTTTTCAAGCCTTTATTTCTGTTAATTATGATCATTTTCTGCTTACAACTAATGAAAATGCAACATGAAGGATTAGAATATTACATCAGACCAGAACAGTGCAGAGACCACTAAAGGGGTAAGTGCTCAAAGCAAAGAAAGGGCATATTTAGCTGGATTCTAGGGTGAAATATTAACAAGAATCTCACCCAGCTTTTACACTTCAATGTACTATGATATACTTCAAATAGTAAGCATGGAGATACACAAATGAATCAGATCTAGGGAAAACTAATATAGAACACACCACCATGCATATACACTGCTCAAAAAAAATAAAGGGAACACTTAAACAACACAATATAACTCCAAGTAAATCAAACTTCTGTGAAATCAAACTGTCCACTTAGGAAGCAACACTGATTGACAATCAATTTGGCTGTTGTTGTGCAAATGGAATAGACAACAGGGGGAAATCTTTGGCGTTTAGCAAGACACACTAATAATGCTTTGAATCTTTGAACTAAAACAAACCTGCTATGAATGATGATCTAAAAAATATTTTAAAATACAGCACCTGTTTTTTGTTTTTTCTCCTTGCTAAAACAAAAATGATTTTTCAGTCATTAGCTCAGCATAACCAAAGTTATTTTACAGAAAATGAGACATTGAGAGTCTCTGCAGACTGTATTATAAGGATTTTTGCTTTGAGTTTGGGTCGTGTTTATTTTTGTTTTACTAATCTTACACTTTCGTGGGACAGATGCACTTTTATTGGTCAACACATATATTATCTATCCAGAACTATATCAGGAATAATGTGAGGAAGCTAATGTTTTATTTCAAAATTCACAACTTATTTCCAGCTTTTTTTTTTTCAGTCCAAATAATTATAAGCCAAGTCCAGACCGCTGCTTGTTGTTCTCATACTTTGTGGTTGTGTGTTTATGAGGTGGTGTGTGTGCTCCATCAGCTTCCAAATGGGAGACAGTGATAGTAGTGATCAGCAAATGATTTCAACCTATACAAGAAATTTAAAATTCCCCCACTACTATCTAAACACGTTCATGGAAATGAGTCATTATAAATGTCTTGAAAGAATGAAAAAAGATAACGTATTTGATAAAATCATATCTTATTAAATTGAAATATAAAAACTCCACATTTTTAATTGGGAAGACACATTTTGACTTGTCATGTAATCTACATAATGATTTGTTTGTGACAGGCTATTTACTTCATTCTAACTTGTAAAACTGGTAATGAATAACTGCATTTTCATTGGCCCCCAAAAAAGATTAAATAAATATAAATAGCGGCACCGATGCATCAGATCATCAAACCTCTCCTCAGGGTAGCTTTTCTGCCAATATTATAGTAATACTGCTGAGTGACAACTGTTAAAGCTAAAGGGAAGAGTCTTTACCTAGCAGCTAGCTCATGACACAACAACGAAATAATGTCTGAGTGATTAAACGTGAAAAATAATAGCTTCTCCTCACCTGTCTCCTCCCGCTCAGAGAGCCACAGTCCTCTTCTTTTCTCCACCTGCGTGTGTTATGTGTTTCATCCCCTCTCTGCTCAGACTGCTCCTCTGGTCGGCGATGAAGCTGAAATGATACAAAGTTGTTGATACAAGTACAAGTACCCATATCCTATAATTTTAATCACTTACTAGTTTATTGATATGTTTTCATTAGGTGCCAGAAGAGGGCTTTTGGGAATGAATAAATCAATAAATATTTAGCACTTGCAAAAAGGGCAGGTGCTCCAGCCCCCTCTGCCCCCCCTCTGCACGTGTCTGTGTCAGACCAATGAAAAACCTTTTAACCCTTTAAGTACCAAGGGTAAATGCTGATTTTGACACATTTTGCTATTATGGCTGTAAAATGACCAGGGAATGCCCCAAGTCTAAGAACTTTGGCCCCTCTTGGCAGGGGTACTTGAACTTGACTTTCCAACACCTGGTTAATGACTATTGCATATTATAAGGAATTGTCAGCTCTTTAAAAGAAGAAAAAATACAAAAATCAAATTTGTTTTTGAAGCTTTTATGAGAATAAAATTTTCTAATTGTTACTAAAAATTTTGATTTGACATTTGAAATTTTGGGAGCCTACACATTTTTCTGAACAATCAAAAAGCTTTTTTTTGAGTCTAGGACTCGGGGGTGTGCAAAAAACAGTAAAAAAACATAACAATATACATAACGCGAAAATTAGGCCAAAAACATCACAAAGGTATATATAAAATGTGTTTAAACATTCTCAGTCTTATATTAACATTGCACATGAACTCTTGATTTGAAACTTAAAATATGAACCTTTACATGTGTGCAAAAGATAACTTTTTACAAACACTGAGAAAAAAGTGCAGTTTTAACATTCAAAGTCAAAATAAAAACAAAAATTGAAAAACGTTTATTTATAACAAAACTTTGAACTATCGATACTATCTACACAGCTGGTATTTCAAAGGAACTGCTTGAAGCAGTTCCTGTCTGGTTGCAAAACACGTGGTGCATTACAAGGTTTGCACATCCAGCTGGTGCCCCTTTTTTGCAAAGTTTGCAAATACGCCGTCCCTTGGTCGAACGCTGGGAAGCTGGATTTCCACTGCTTGTGGGGTCAGGGTAGTGGTGGGTGACTGGTGGGATGGGAGGGAGAGTTTAGCGGTGTTCCAAGTAGGTGTGCTGTCAGCTCTTCTTGGAATTGCTGCCGGGTCATGTATGGCTGCTGCTGGTTAGCACACACCTTCTTGTGGATTATGTAGCTTTGGTAACACAAATGCCACAAGATGCTGGAAAACCGTGATGGCCCACCCTTTTGTTTTCGGTGAACTGATCTGGGCCAAGCAAATTGATCAGAGGTGTCAACTCCTCCCATATATTGTTGTACTTGGTCACCGCTGTGGGTCGGGGGGATGGAGACTCTCTGCTGTCCCCCACAATCTTCTGCCAGCGCTTTCCACCTGTCCCCGCAAACCCCTGGGGGGGACACTGGAGCAAAGGGAAACCTCACGAGTGTCCTTCCACTTGATGAACAGAAGGTCACCATCCCTGATCCATCTGATGCTCCCTTTTGGTGCCTTTCTGTCCAGCGCATTTTCCGTTGATTTTGGCACGCCGATTCTCCCCTCCCGGTATGTGCCAAAACCCCAAAATCCCCTGGATGAGAGGGGGGGAAAGCAGAGGGCTGGTGTAAAAGCTGTCCATATATGTAATGTAGCCAGTCCCCAAATGCTCCTCCTTCACCAGCTTTACAACCACATCAAAGGACAGACCCTTTCCTGAGACAGGCTTGGTGCCCTTCCCCGTGTAGAGGATGTAATCCGTCGTGTACCCATTTACGTCAGCCAGCACGAACAGCTTTTACCCCATTTTGTTGGCTTTGCCTTCATGTACTGTTTTTTGCCAATCTGGCCTTTGGTGGCAACCTCCTCTCATCCACTGCCAGGTGTTGTTTTGGGTGGTAGAAGGACAGGGGCAGCGGATACGGACCATCTCCAGGGGGGACTGACTCGATGGTGGGGGTTATAATTTTTCTGTGCCTTTTGGCATCATTGTCTGTATCTGCCTTTTGGGTCACTCATGTGGAGGTTACTCAGAATGAGCCGAAAAAACGGTTGCGGGACGTAACACTTGCAGGGTGAGCTTGAGAAAAATTGTCCCCTTGGCGCCAGTAGTCACTCAGCTTGTGCAGGTGGACCACAGACATATAAAGCAGCAAACAATGAATTTCTTCAGCTCATCAGTCAAAACCGGTGTCCAAAGGAATGCCTTTCCCTTTTCCCTGGTTAGCCACTGCTTTCTTGTTGGTGCACTCAAACCAAATTTGGAGAACCTCTGCATCAAAAAACCTAAAGAAGATCTCACCTGGGCTGGGGATACCCAGGTTGAGGGGAAAACTGGGGACCCCCGGGGCGTTTTGGGAAGAATCTAGGGGTGTAGGAACTACCTCATCAGGGTTGTCCTTTGTTTTCCATCGCTGATGTGGTGGTGAGTTGTGAGCAGAGCCTCTGCAAATTCCCTCTACCTTGTGGTGAGATGTAGTCACCATGGCTGGGGACCACTGCAGGATGGCTGCTCATCAAAGGGGAGAACACTGATGGAAAAAAATTGGAAAAAATGTCAAGTCCCCACTCAAAATCATTTGCAGTGCAGGCTTGAATTTTTCCAAACTGAAAAATTTTTTTTCAATTACAAGTGCTTCATTTTTCCCCTTTTTACACATAATAAAATAATTACATACAACACACAATGTCAGTACCTGTCACTGGAGGACTCTTCATCAGTGGGGTAAGTGCTGAAAGTAAAAATGTAAAAAAGAAAATCTTTCATTTTTACAGTAGCAGCAAAACCACAGTGACTTCCATCATTGTAATATGTACAAATGATAGATGTGTCTCACATTATGTCACATAAAACCACTCTCTAGCAAAAAATTATAATGAAAAAATTGAGCTAAACACAAAATTTGTTTTTAAATTTAAAAAACAATTTTATGCAAAAAACCCATAAACCTCAGTTTCAGAAGAGGAAAACCCCACATCACTCTCCTCCTCTATGAAAACCGTAGCGGCCGTTTTTACAGTCCTTTTTCCGGTTTTCCATACATTATATGTGTTTAATAAAATGTAGACACAAGCAGAAATGCGCAGAAACACACAGAAACAATCAGAAACGCACAGAAAACCTCCTATATCACGTTATCTAACGCTAGCTTACTCCTAATTCTTTCTCTCCTTTTCTCCCTTTCTCGTCTTTTTTCAAAGCTGCGGTTTTCGCGGTAGTGTTAAAATTACCGTAATATACACCCAAGATTATATGTTGACAGGAAGCAGTAGCGCCGGCGCTATGGTGGTACTTAATTAATACACAAATGTGGACTTAATGAAAATGTTTAATACCTGCTTAAAGGTTGTTTCTTTCAAAAGGTACTTTTAATCTAACAAATGAGCCTCATACATGTAGGAGCACATGTTATAATTTATTAAATACATTTCAGTGTTATGTGTATTAATGTGAACAATAGTTACATTGTCTTGTAAAAGTAATCATAGCCCTTGAACGTTTTCACATTTTGACACATTAAAACCACAAACTTTAATGTATTTTATTGTTATTTTATGCAATCGACCAACACAAAATGCATCATTGATCAAAAGGAAAATGATCTGTGGTTTTAAACATTTTCATAAATAATAATCTGAAGTGTATGGCATTTATATTCAGCCCCCCATGGACAATACTTTGTAGAACCACTTTGAAGCTCCAAGTTTTTTGATCTCCAGAGGAACTCTGAGCACCTCCCCTGATCCTGCTGAAGAAAAGCATTCCTTCAGCATTAAGCTGCACCCTGATTTTAAGGTGGGGATGGTGTGTTCAGGGAGATGTGCAGTGTTAGTTTTCTGACACATAAAGGCCAAAATGTTCAGCCTTGGTTTCATCTGACCAGAGCATGTTCGCAGTTTCCCTTACAAGACTTGAGGAAACCTCAAACTAAGGAGATTTTTCAGCTTTCTTTCAGAAATAGTCCTGTTACCGCTATTCTTCAAGGGCCTGAAATGTGCAGCTCTTGGTAGTTGGCCTGACAGTGAATTTTCCCAACTAAGCTTAAAGGTCTCTGCAGGTCCTCTGAAGTTACTTGGCCTGGCCTGTCAGTTCAGCTGGATGTGAGTTTTGGTACGTTATGCCATACTCTTTCCATTTATGTATTGGACACTGCTCTGTTAGATGTTTAAAGCTGGGATATTGCTTTAAAACCTAAACCTGCTTTAAACATCCCTACAATGTTTTTCGTGTCCTGTCTGCTGTGCTCCTTGGTCTTCATGATCAGGTTTGTTCTTTAATAAACCTCTGAGACCTTCACAGAACAAATGGATTCGTCCAGTCATTAAATTGCTCCCAGGGGTTTCTAAAAACAGTTGGTTGATTTTAGTTAGGAAAGGGAGATGAATATAAATGCACTCTATGGGAAACAGGCATTTTCCTTCCAATTTACAGGTATGATCTACTTTGTCACATTTGTGACAAAATGTTAAAAAGTTCAATTGGATTGAATACTTTGGCAATGCACTGTATTGTACAACTTATTAATGTAGGTTTTAATGTAGGCGGTAGGGGGCAGAGGAAGCTAGCCTAGAGTACTGGGTCCTATTTTATTTCCGACATTAAGAAATGAATAACGGCTGATGTCGCTGTTCTTTCTCTGCAGCTAACTACATGGAGAACTGGAAGTGCACAGGCATCCTGAAGGGAGACGGCAGCCCGCTGACAGGCTCATCTGGTCAGCCCACAGCCATGAGCATGGTGGTGGGCTCCTCTGTTCAGAACTCTCAGAACATCCTGAATGGGATGTCAGCAGGAAGGTAGGTGGTGTCGTGTGTCTGACGCCACTCACCCGGTCGGAGAGCAGCCAATTAGAACTGCTAACCTTACTGTGCCTCACACTGACTTGGAGAGCAGCTGACCACTGACAACAGTTCTGGACTCACAGCAACCCAGTGCTGGCCTGAGGCAAAGAGCTTGGCTCCTGGTTTCCAGCATGCAGCTTGTTTGGACCAGGCCTGTGGAGCTGCTGTGTGTGGTGTTGGCTTCTCCTTGATTTGTACTGATGTCTGTTTTGAGTGGTGTTATGTTTCCCCTTTGCAAGGACTAACTGTCTCACTATTAGTAAAATGAGGAAAATAAATTTTGTTTATATAAATTTGATTTGTGACCATTATTTGACTTGCAGTCAGTTGCTTGAAGAAAATCAGCAAAATGAATGAACTTGGTAGTCTTGATGTGTGACATTAATGTTTCCTTCAAGAGCCCCTCAGCACCTGGGGACAGTTTCCATGATGAGATGAGCGATAGAGCCATTCCAAGTTCTCCTCATTTGTCTTTAGAAAGAATGTATTCTTGAGCAAGTCTTGCCTAACTCTTTGCTGAAGAGAAGGAAGCTTTGATGAACCCCTTTAACCAACTGTAAAAACATAAATGTGTGAGTATGAATACAGCCTTATGCATTTTTAGGTGGACAGAAAATCTCATGTTAGTTTATGCTAATTTAATTTCTAAGCAGTAAAGCTCTGCTTTGGGAATCGTGCTTATGAATATTACTCAGTCACTTTTTGATGTTAATTTGTCAGGTTAAAACAGTTTTTTCACTACTTGAAGAATAATTTCCTTAGTATTCCACCAATAGAAAGGGCCCATGAGTGGAGTCAGGACTAACTGGTTTTGACTGAGTAGACGTGGCTGTATTTATGTTCAACCCAACACTTTTAATCCATTACTGTAGATCTAACTCTTGATTAACCTCTAACATAATTAACATTCGATCGATTCACTGTGCGATTTTCTCTTACAAATAAATGTTTTTACTGTTATAGGTTGTCAGATTTCTATCCACAACGTGTCCTAGCCAGGGACGCACCGACGTGACAATTTGGACCGACATCCATATCTGATATTAATACTTCTGTCATGTCCGATAACTAATATTTATCGATAGTGCATACATTTCCCTACCCTTTCAACACAGTGAAAAAAATGAAGACATCACTGATATTGCTTCTCAGCCTCAGTTTAATCCCTATAATCACCGTCACCTGTATAAACAGATCCCCCCCCCCCCCCAAACACAAATTATTATTGTGCATCCCTGTTCCTAGCATTCCAGTTACCTTGTGTTGACAGAGAAGTATGGACTTGGATTGTTGAAGTTAATTTGCTCTTCTATTGGTTGTTGCATGCAGGATTGCCAACCGAGTCCTCTTTGCTCCACCCCTGCGGCAGCTGACCTCTCCCAAGATAAACCAGAGTACTGCATATTACTAATGACACTTGTTCATGACCATTTGCCTGAAATGCGGGTCGTTGTGCTGTAAGCTTCATAGCAGAGTGCTAGTTTTTCCACTTTTGGCATGAAGACTGCACGCATATAGTCCATGCTTTGTTTTTGTAATGTGTGACTGAGCTTCATTAGTCATCTTGATGTAGCCATTTCTGCCACTTCCTTTTACATGCATCTCCTCTTATATTCCATTTGTTGTTGTTTTTTTTTTTCTTGTCTGTATGTTTGTCTCCTTCCTTTTTCTGCCCTCTTTATTCCTTCAGGTATTTCTTTCCACCTCTGGATCCTCCCAGAGGGGGGACCAGGCATGGTCACCTGCTGCCTCCTTCGTCCCTCATAGAGCACTGTGATGCTGAGCCCGTTGTTCAGCATCAGCAACTGGCTCTTGCTTACAGACACTCCTCTAGGGCGCTGCTATCTTTGCCAGAAACTGAAGAGCAATGATATCAGTTATGAGGGTTTTGATTTTATTTAATTTTTTTCCTTTTTAGTGTGTATGTTTATTCGAAAATTCAATGCTGGGATGTAATGTTTGTCATCCACTTGTAATAAAGATTTTTCTAAAGTAAAGTGTTTTGTTCTTGTTATAAAATAGAAAAGGAGGATAAAATGTGTTTAGAATGGGTTATACTGTATTGAAAGGAAATGTTTTACAGTCAGGTATGGGAGCGCTTCACTAAAATAATTAGTGAATTCAGCTCATGGGGGGGTTTAGTGCTGCGGAACTTAGTTGAAGTCATTTTAAGCCATTTCCCATTTTTATTGTGTCCAAACCAGACTCCATGTATGAGTAACTGACTTTACTGAAACAGCTAAGCGGAAACAGAATGAGTCATTCTCAAGCAGGTAAAGTTGTGCTGATAAATTTACATACACTGATTTCTTTTTAAATTTTACTGATAATTTAAAATACAACCACTTTCACTAAGTTAGTGGTTTGGTGAAGCCATTGTTAATCAAACAACTCTATTTCTTTTTCTAAATCATCATGACCCTGATCAAAGGTTTAAGTAACTTGGAGGTTTTGGACTGTTAACATTCACACAAGTTAATACACGCAGGACTGCCAAAGGTAACCATCCTCACCTGTTATCTGTTTGCTTGTAATTAGTGTGCGTATATGAAAGGTCAGTGAGTTTCTGGGCCCCCGACAGACCCTGCATGTTTCATCTGCTGCTGCACTCATGTTGCTGGATTCTGAGCTGTGCAGAAAGGATATTCTATATTGGAGAATGTAGTTGGACTTTATAAATCAGTAAAGGATGCAAAAAATGAAATAGCAATGCCTGTCAGCAGTGTTCAAATTGGATTTTGTGGAAACCAAGTCACAGTCAGGTAGACTTACCAAAACCGTCACTCCCAATTGCAAGAAAAATCCACAAATAATTTAAACTGACATGTGGGACTGCAGAAAGTTGTTTGGCTGTTTCACAAATAATTCACATTAAGGAGGTAATCCATTACCACACCAATGCCACAAAGCAGCCACGGGAAGTAGCCTACAAACTTCTGGAACAAAGTTAGTTGACCGGATCAGAACAAAACTGAATTTAGTGGTCACATCCATAAATGCTACAAACACTGATGAAAGGTACCCCCACTATTGTGAAACACAGAGATGGATTGCAGATGTTTTGGGAATGTGTGGGCTACACATGCCCAGGGAACATGGATAGCAAGATGATTGGAGCAGGTTGTCAGAAAATATGCTCTTTGCTTGGAAGCTTCATATGTGATGTTCTTGGGTGTTTCAAAATGAAGATCCAGAACAAAACAAGGTTGACCTTTTTTTTTATTGGTAACAGCATAAACAGTTTATCATCCAAGGGAACAAAGTATTTCATCCACAACTAGAAGAATAGAGTCATTTGGGTAGTTTCTGATTTGTTTTAAAAAGAGCAAACATTTCTTTCTTTCTTTCTTTCTAAATAATGAAGAGCCTAAAACAGTGTGGATTTTTTAACATGAGTAATGTGTAGGAGGCTTGGTTTTATGTTTGCTCTCTCTAGGCAGCTGTCTGCCAGCCCAGGCGTTCCTGCAGCAGCTTGGTAGATCACATGTATCAGACCACATGATATGCCACTCATTTAGTTACTGGGTCCATTCTTTACCAGTCAACTGACAAATCACCCGGCTACAAACGTTGACAAGCAGTGCGAGAGAGGGTGGATAACTGAACGCAAACTATGACTGTTGCACTACTTAAAAGTGAACTGTATACGCAAACAGTGCAATCTGCCATCAGGCTTGCCTTTTTTCACTAATGTGTTTATGGTGTCCAGCAGTTAATTCAGTTACAGCATAAAACATAACATATCATTATTCTCCTATTTCTTAATTTCTTCTTTTTATTATTATTCTTCTTATTATGTTTCACCCAAAAATAATTTGCTGTTATTTAGTTTCGCATTTACTTAACAATCATTTATGTCTAAAGTACCACGTTTTTTATCATATGCCTGACGGGTGTAGTTTAGAAATAAACACATTTTATTCATTTCACGACCAAACACGAAGATAACTGAAATACACAAATGGTCTATTTTCCAAACTACTTAATAAAGTGCGGCACCGGTTTCATCCTATCATGTTTTGCTATTTCCGCCCTCTGTCTTTGTCGTCCAATCAAATCATTTAAAGGGTTTAAGTCCCACCCTTCTAATATGACGCTGACGCGGGCTTCCTGTGGTGTCTGGGCGCTGCTTGGACTCACAGAACGGAGCACAGTTTGTTTGAAAAGCCGTATTTTGTCAAATAACGACCAACATGTATGTTCAGGATCGAACAGCCGGAACCTAACTTTATTCTCAGCGTGTTTGAACGAGTTTAAAAGACAAAGCTCGTACTGGAGAAACATAGTTTGGGTCTCGGCCCGCTCCTGGTGAGTGAATGTGAGTTTTCAGACAAACTGACGTTTACGCTTTGAACTCTTTGTATTTGGTGAACTTTATTAAGTATTACTTTAGCATAGAGCGGTACCAGAGTAGCTCGTTATTGCTGTCTGTAGGTTGCTGTTTAATACTTGACTATTAAATAAAGTATTATTTGAACTTCAGTAGATGTACTGGGGAGGGTGACCACTCTTGTTTTTAGCAACTAGCTAAGAAAACTGTTCCATCATAATGTTGTCCGTTTATGTCAAAGATTGACCCTATACTAGTAAACTGGTTTTCATGGTTAGATCAGCTTAACCGTTATTACTCTATTACCTCCTAAATTCAAAATTGCAGATCACCTGACATAAAATGTCTTTATAATAGGAAATATGGCGGAGAGTTTTTACAAGCTGGAGGATGAAGCCTTCCCCAGCTTCCTCGGCAGGTCTCTGGACAGCACCAGCGGCCGGGCCACTCTCGGTAACGTTACTCTGGGTTCAGGTCCGGGGCTGCCCGTGGCTGCCTCCACGGTGGCTAAAATTAGACCCAGCTCCGACAGCAGGTGGGACAAGATGAGACCTCCTACACATTCTCCCCAGATTTATTAGATTGATCATATTGTTAGTGACATTGGACAGGAAAACTCTGCTCTACCCAGGCTGGAATTATACTGCTTTGTAAAAACTTTGCATTGTGATCATTTTCCAGAAGAGATCCCGAGGAGGCTTCATATCTGGAGGGCAGAGAACAACAACTAGGAAAGACACAGTCATCTGTTGGAGAACATCCCAGGTATTCCCTCGGATTCAAAGATGACTTGTGAGTATTTACGTTATTTAAACGCAGGTTTTTGTTCTCTGATATCCATTTAAATTCTCTTAATCACTTAAGCTAGCACCCATCGTGGTGTGTCCACATTGGGGATGACCAGCAGCTTTGCCTTGTTTTATTGTAACAGGAATAAGTCGTTCTTTGATAATAACCCTTAAAGCTATTGTAATTGATGATGTTTGCCCATTGCGAAAATGGGTAGTATAACTTAGATTTTTACAACATGTTTGAATACTGGTGGTTCCAGGAGAGCACTAATAAATTTGGTTATATTTCAAAATATTTGGATAACTTGGAAGTTTTTTTGAGAGGCTCTGACGGCATGTAGGGAATAATTTATAGGCAAAAAGACAGGGATGATTTTTAACACATTTTAGTTACTTTTATCGTCATCACAATAAATACCTAAAAAGTGGCCATCTATGCATCCATTGTCTACCCTCACGTATCTGTGCAGGGTCAAGGCAGGCTGGTGTGTATCTCTGTTGTTGTCAACTTCATTGATTGGGTCGCAGCAGTTCTAGATCGTACCTGGAGAGACACGTTAGAACCATCTGCCTCATATTTTGTAGGTCACCCCATGTTCTGAAAACAGCGCTGACCTGTCATGTCGTGGACGTGTGGTAGCACAGTGCTTCCAGCATGGCGTACACAAATTGATAGTTTCTTGGCTGCTAAAAGGGATACACTATTATGCAGAATCTTTTTTTTTCTCCAAGTTTTATTTTTTCCATTGTGTCCCCAAGTCACACCGTAGGTGACAATCAGTGCCTGCCTTTAAGGACATTGTATTTTTATTAGAGAAAAGGAGAAAACAAACTCCAGGATCTGAACATTATTTTATCCTGTATTTATTTATTTATTATGATTTATTATGTAGATAGATGTCTTTGTTGTCCCATAAAGGGAAATTTGTTACCACAGGCTGACATGTCAAGTTGGAAATCCACACCATACATATAAACTCTGAACACAATAACAATCCCAGGACAAGTGCATAACAAACGGCTAAATAAATCAATGAGGCAGCTTGTTTAAAACAAAACTTCTTTTAAAAGGGGCCCTTCTATATCTAAGTGTCCGATATCTGCGTCCAGAGGGCAGGAGCTGAAAGAGGTTTATGGAGTGGGTCCTCAGTGTCTAAAACTTGATTTGGTGAGATGGGCCCATTGCTCCGGCATTGAGTTCTGTGATGTCTGGTGTGGGGGAACAGATTATTTCTGATGCGACGCGAGTCATTTTGAGAAGCTTATTTCTATTTGCGACTGACAGCATGGTGTGAACACAGGTAGAACAGTACAGCAGAATGGACTGAATAATACTCTGGTACAGTAGCAGCAGAAGATGAGAGGCAACACGAAGGACACTGAGCGTACGAGGGACATGAAATGTTTGCTGAGACTGTTTATGAACGTCTTTTGATAAGATGTTCAAAGGTAAAATTATTGTCCAGGGTGAGTCCAAGATATTTTAATGTAGTTACCTGCTCTATGATGTTGCTGTTGATGGAAATGTGGTTTGTGCTGAAAGTGGGTGTGGTGAAAATCATTTCCTTTGTTTGGTCAGGGTTAATGTGGAGATAATTGTCCTTACACCACTGTGTGAAGTGCATGACTGCGCTCTGATAGTCAATAACAGATTGCGGAGTGTTGAGAAGAGCCAGAATTGCAGTTTGGTCTGAGTGTGTATTAAAAGTGGTAATGTTTGAGGAGGTAACACAGCCATTGGTGTACAGCGTGTAGAGGATGGGACTAAGGACACAACCTTGAGGAGCCCCAGTGTTGATAATCATGGGGTCGGATATGTTGGGGCCTATCCTTACTGCCTGTGGTCTGCTGCTCGGAAAACTATGGATCAGGTGGATAACGTTGGAAGAAGTATTTAGCTTCTGTAGTTTGTGTATCATCAGGTGCCATTGAATTGTGTTGAACGGAGAACACAAATCTACAAAAAGAACTGCTGCAAAGTTACCAGGTATTTCCAGATGCTGAAGGAGAGCATGGAGGAGACATACTACAGCATCCTCCGTACCTCCCTTAGCCTTGTAAGCAAACAGATTTTTGTCCAGCTGTGGATCGACAGTTGGCAAGATGGCACGTAAAATCAGTTTTTCGTAAGATTTGCCATCTGTTGGTGTTAGTGCTACAGGTCTGTAGTGATTTGGTTTTGAATGGCGTAGTTTCTTTGGCAGAGGCATGAAAAGTTTATTGTACAGTAATTTATAGTTTAATACACCTGTGATCAGCTACTAGAGTCATGCCTGTGGATCTCTAGAAATTGCAGTTTTTTCTTTTCATATGTATACAATACTTCTCAAATATTTGTAAAAAAGTTGTGTGTCTAAGGTGAAGCTAGCACTAATATTATTTTGACAGCAAGGAAAGGCAAACAAGCCATATTGGTAATTTTGGCCTGTATCACTAAAGATGGTTTTGCTTGGCCAAATATTCTTATTATTGTAGTTGTGCTTATTGTTTACCTTTGATTGTGCCACAGGGATAATGCAGATGACTTCATTGCAGCCCACCGCCTGTCAGACGTGCTTGTTAAGATCAGTCTGGATGAGACTGCATCCAGAAACCAAGGCTCTGTGCTTGGCCTTCCTCCCACCCAGGCAGGTTCAGCGTATGGTCGGCCCACAGAGCTAGGAACAGGTGAGATCCAGGCTTAGTGCCGTATTGAACCTGTTTCTCATCTATATGTCATCGGCCTAATTAAACGTTTTGAACCGACTGTTTTTAAAATGTATTTTTGTTTATAGGATCTCACAGTATGCACAAGTAAATGCTTGTTGGTTTTTATCCAAACAAGGCTTTGATTTGAGAAAAGAAAAAAACAAAGCAAAATAAAGCTGTGCTTTAAATGGAATTGCATTAATATTCTTTAATGTGGCTAATTTTCATCGCCGGACACACATTGCTGAAATCGGTGCTGTCTCTGCAAATGGTAACGTTTTGGTGAATAATGAAGACAGGATGTAATTTGCATTATGAATGGACCTGAGTTATGTTTCCTTTAACAGACCTTTCAACTGGCCTTCTGACAATTTCCCAGTTGGACCAAAAGAATGACAAAAAGGTACCAGCTCTATTGAAGCTTAGTCTCTGATGACTGCTCTATAATCTGTGCGATTGTTGTAATATTTGCTTAAGTACAGGAAGACATTAATAATTTCTCAATGACATTTTTAGAATAAATGTATAATTTTTGTCTAATTTAACCAGTATCCTTCTGTTTGAATTTGCATCAGGGAGCTTTACTTTGATTTTGACTGCTAACAATGTCTCATGTTATATTCCTCCATACGTGCTCAGGCTTTAGCTGCTACCCCGGAGGAGGACCTTTTGCAAACCGATATACTCGACAGTGGCAGTAACTCCAGCTTCCTGGCCAATGAAGAGCTCATGTCTGTAGACAACATGAATAGTGATGTCACAGGTATTTTCTACTATCTTAACTTTAGTCTTTCCATTTACAGGCTTCCTTCTACGTTTGGATACATTTTAGGGAAACAAAATTTAATTACAAAAAAAGCCTGAGTTCCTATACTTTTGTTCTTCTTTGATTATCTAAAAGTTAAACAGCTATATTTCTGCAGAACTCTCATTTAATTGATTGATGTCTGGATCTTTTAGTTTTTGACAGAAGAGCCACAAAGATCCAAACATTTTAAGTTACTAAAAAGGCAATTACACTGCCTAACCTTTATATGCAGGTAGATCAGGTTCTAAACTAGACCTCAATTCCATGGAAATGGGATTGGATCACTAGATTGACTACTTGGTTATGTTCATGCATTAAAAAAATCCTATCAGTCATTTAATAAAATACATTATTTTGATCCGTCTAAAATCCATCTGTCTGATTGGTAAATGTTCCTTGCCAAGGAGCCTAAATTCCAAACTGCATGATTAAAAGGAGAGGAATTTTGATCGCTGACCCTCAAATTTAACTTTTCACTTTTAAATTGAATGATTAAGTTGTATCTATTCCCTGGAAAAAAAAATAAAAAAAACTTATTACTAAGCACATTAAAATATTTCAATGATTAATTAAATGAAGAAAGAAGACACAAAGAAACCTAAAATCCAACTATCCATCCATCATCTATACATGCTCATCCTTGCAGGGGTGGCTGGCGACACACCCTGAACAGGTCGGCAGTCCGTTAAAGGAGAGCACAGAGACTCCGAGGACACCCATCCAGACACACTCACTCCCAATAGCAATGCAGAGACCCATTAACAGTCATGGTTTTGGGCTGTGGGAGGAAGTCAGAGAAGCCACAAATGCACAGGGAGAAAATGCAGGTCCAAAACTGCAGAAAGAGCCCAGGCTGGGATTTAAACCTGCTCTCCCTGTCTCTGTCTCTGCATTAGCTCTCTCTCAAACGCAGTAATTTATTTATCCTCAGAAACTCACTTTTTAACCTAGCAGAAAAAGATCATTAACTTTAAAGAGCAATAATTCAGCATATTTTCACATGCATTTAAATTTTACAGACGCTTTTAAACATTTTATCATAACTTCATAGTCCATAAATATAGCATTTATTTTTTTACAAGTCTGTGGAAAAGGAGCTTATTTAGTGCAGTGTCACCTGCAGGCTTTTTGCTGTCTTGGTCAGAATAGTGAAATGTTAGTATTGATGTATGAACACGCATGTTGAAGGTCGGTTTCTGTGCGTTTCTTAATGCTGGAGACTTGGTCTAATTTTTACAAACAAAACGAGTTCATAAACTGTGTTTTAAAGAGTTGGTATTTAATGTAAAGTAGTTCTGTCCTGATTTTACATGTCTTAGATTATTGAAGAGTTGATCTAAGTACACTAAAAACAGCATACGAGTCCATTAACACAGCACTGAATCAGACACCAACTTTGACTTTTTTTGGTCTTATTTGTAGGAGAGGGAGATTTTTTTTCCCCACGTGTTTAGAGAGGTATTGTAACTGCTTGGAAATTAATGGGATTTTGAAATGGAACATATGTAAGAATTCATTTTTTATGTGTTTTCTACTTTTATCATTTCTGTTTTGATGTGGCAGAAGAAACACTGAGTTTTCTTTATATGTGAATGTGCTTGGCCACCAGATGATGACATAGATTTGAACAACCTGCCGGATGATGAACTAGAGGTGTACTTCAACAAACTGGTCCCTCCTGCAACGCAGAGAGGCAGGGTGGAGGGGCAGGAGATTCCTGTAGCAGTAAGACTCTTACTCCTTTTTATTTTTCATTTGATCTTTGCCTGCTTTGAGCACATTCCTTTAATTAGAAGCTCAAATTGTGCCATGATATGAATAATTTTACTCTGTAATATATATTTGCTCTTGCACAGGGAGTGGGGGGTGCTGCTGATTACCTGTCTGATGCGAGTTCTGAAGAGGCACCGCAGCAACGATACCAGTTCCTCCATCACTATGATCAGGTCAGGTTTTTTTCATTACTGTCTTTATTTTGTGTGTGAAGTTCATCTTGTACTGTTTTGAAATCATGGTTTACTTTATCAGGATAGCTATAAAATGATCATGTTCTGAAATTTGGTTTGTTTGAAACTTGCCTTGGTAGAATTCAGAGGTTTCAGTAGAATTAATATTTCCCTCTGTTTTTGTGACACATTTTTACTCCAGGAGGACTTCCGGATGCCTGATGTACGCCTTGCTGCTACAGGTATGGACTCTTGTCCAGCCAGTGATGAAGACACCGAGGATGAGCTGGAGACGGCCAGAAGGAACAGTAATGTCACCAGGACACGGCTGTTGCCAAGCACGTCTAGACATCTGGTCAGAAGACATAAATGTCTCTTCTCACAAGTTAAGCCAGTTTGCTAGGATCTATGACAAGCTTTGGTTAAATGGGAAGGATTTATATCTTCCCTTTCATCTAGTAGCGATATAAAACACATGAATGCTGAGCTGTGAGGTTAAATCAACCAGTTGAGTCCTTGGGGAAACTCCTGGAAAATGAGCAGAATTGTGAAAGTGTTGGCCACAGAAACATCAGTTTTACAGCAGCCAGTGTTCTTTCTTTGGGGATCCACATGTTTGCACAGGTTGGAGAAAGTAACCATCCAAGTTTCAGGCCAGGCTTAGAAGGGGGCAGTTCAGATGACGATGCTTCTTCTGGTCTTGGCGGTCCATCACTGCTTCCTGAAATTGGACACAGACGATCAGCTGAAGGACAGGTCATTAGCTCTCCTGTTGCAGGTACAACATTAACTGTTCATGTTTTGTCTGAAAGCTTTATTCAGTTATAATTATTTTCTTTTTTGTTCCTTTTTAAAAAGGTCACTACTCATATTTATTTGTGCATCTCATTAAATTAGAATATCATCAAAACTTTTATTTATTTCAGCCGTTCATTTAAAAGAAACAAAACTAGAGAATAGTTTTGCTGATGTGGGTGCTTCTAGAGAGGCCACACAGAGTCATCTAGGGCATACAAGGACTACAGGTTTCATATGCCAATCATCAGTTTTAACTCACTCCTGAACGAGAGACATAATCAGAAGTTTCTCACCCGGGCCAAGGACAGAAGGGTCTGGGTTGTTGCTCAATGGTTCAAAGTCCTCTTTTCAGATGAAAGTCAGTTTTGCATTTCATTTGGAAATCAAGACCCCAGAGTGGAGGGGATCCAGGTTGATTGAGGTCCAGTGTGAATTCTCCACAGTCTGTGATGTTTTCAAGGAGCCATCTGCTGGTTTTAACAAGCCCTTATGGCCATGCTAATTTCATTTTCCGCCAGGACTTTATTCACACTACCCACACTGCCAAGGTACCAGTACCTGCTTTAATGACCATGGTGACACTGTGTTTAAATTTGCCAGCAGACTCGTCTGACCTAAACCCCATTTCAAAAGTATTTTCTAAAGGAAGATGGGAGAAACCCAACAATGCAGAGGAGATGAAGGACGCTACCATAATAACCTGGGCTGATTGTCTCCACGCCATGCTGCATAGATGCAGTAATTTACGTAAAAGCCCCGACCAAGTATTGAGTTCATAATTCCATACAGGACATGGAAATACTTTTCAGTAACCAGTATTTCCTTTTCTGTTATTCTTAAGGTAATATTCCAAATAATTTAGAAAATAAATAGTGGCTTATCATTAGCTGTAAGCAATTGCAATCCAAACTGTAGTTTAAATGCTAGCAGTATATCACTGAATGAGGCTATATAATATTTTTTTATTGGTGACATTTATTTCCAGTAATCACACAGTGAATCAGAAGGGGGTCGGGGTTTGTTACATACGGCAAAGGTCTTAAGGTCAGGAATCGAATCCACACCTGAATACTTTCACGTTTTCTATTTTATTACTGTGTCTTGATATTCTTTCTTCATATGGAGCTGTAATCTGGGTTGTCAAGTATGATGAAGTTGTAGCCAGCATGTTTTTCTTTTTTCAAATTGTCAGCCTGATCTGTGTGTAACCTCCAGTCTGTGTCGTATCCATGTGTAACAACAGGGGATGGAGGTGGAGGAGATGGGAGCAGCGGCAGTGAGGAAAGTGGGAATGATGGGGGAATTGCGACCATCCCTGTTCCAGTCAACAGTGCCCTGACTACCTTTGATGCCCTGCGTGGTCTGGGAATTGTTGGTAGCAGTCCTCTCAGTGAGGATGAGACTGCTGGTTTCAGCAGTCTCCAAGAACATGTGAGGAATAGTCTTCCCAGATTTGCAGAGGTAGGACATCCAGTTGTAGAGAAGAAAAATATTTTACAGCTTCAAGAAGACGTGAGATTTAAACCCAAGACTTAATCTCCTTGTTACTTGCTTTGGTAAGAGATTTAACAACTTATTGGTAATTATACTAGACCTCTTTAGGTCCACACTATTGACTGTTTAACAAAACGGTCTGTTTTTGTTTCTTAGAGTAATCCAATTCCTCTTCTTTATTTTTTTAAAAAGATTTGTTATACAGCCCTAGTGGCATTTAATGTGTAATGTCTTGAAAGTAGGTAGATAGGAAATTGCAGGGGGGGGGGGGGGTGTTAGACATGCAGCACAGGTCCCCGTGGCCAGGATTTCAACCAGGGGACAGCCACGTCGCGGACTGTGCTCTACCGCTGCCCCTCTGAGTAATCCAATTCTGAGATTAACAAATAGGGGGCGGTTTGATTGTGAACTTGGTTTTGAAAGTATGAAATTATCTGTAGTCATAAATAATTTGTTGCCATGCAGCCATTGTTGCTGATGGGGCCTAAATAATTCACTGTTACTCCTTGTGTTCTAAGAAGTTACCTTCAGTTTCCTGACTTCGTTAATTGTAAGATTTCCATGCTTACATTTCTTTTCAGTCTGATCATATAATTTAATAGACATTTTAAAGGTTTTACCGGCTGCTGTTAAAATCACAGACCTTTATTGTATTTGTTTGTTTTGACTGAGTTTCTTTTCTAAGTTTCTTTTCTCCTTGTGGGTTTGTGCATAAAATTCACAACGGAGATATTGTTTCTTTAGTTTTGTCTTGAATCTGGTATGAATGTGAGAATATTAATTTCATATTTTTTTTTGTCCTCTAAAAGCACAACTGCACATGTTCCGTATTGGCATTGGTATGCAGGTTATTAGATGGACATGAATTTGCGTGACAGCTTTGTTGGTGGGGAAAAAAACTCACATTAAGTGTTGAATTTGCATGACAGTGGAAATGCATCATCAGGTTAATTTGCTTTGGAAATTGCAAATTTTTTCAGAAAGTAAAACTCATTAAACTAGTTTATATTTAGACTTCACAGCATATAGATGCTGTTGGTGTATCCCTTTACAATTCTCTTTTTGCTGATTAATGCCCTTCGGAATAACCCGTTTCTCTGTTGCATCCTACAGATGGGTGACCGTGTCGGCCCTGTAGGAACAGGTGAGGCCAGCTCCTCCGCAGTGACATCAGGGGCATCTCAGCGGCTTTCTGTCAACTGGAGCAGGATGTTGGACAGACAGGAGGCACTGGTAAGTGCACTTGCTTTACTTCTGTAATGTAACTTCAAATGGCAAGCTTTAGTGCATATTGCCCAGGCTGTATGGTGTTTTGAAAGCTTTAAACATTACTGGCTGACCCGGTTGATTGTTTGTTTTTTAACCATTGAAACTTATTAACGAAATAGCATAAAATAGAGCTTTGTGACACTAATTAAATAGTATTGGCACAAGGTTACAGAGGCTTGGCCCCGCCCCTCATGCATGAAAACTGATAACTTTTTGTAATCCCCCATGCCTTCAGGGCATACTGACCACGTATGAAAAACGTCCAAACATTACCCAAAAATGGCGACTTCCTGTTGATTTTAGGACATAACACCAAATAACTTTTTTCATGATTTGGAGGAAATTTCAAATCTTCCAATTCCATTAAAATATATATGCATTTTCTTCAAGGGACAAATATGGGCAAAGTTTGGTGAGTTTTTGAATGGGTTGAGACCTCCAAAATGCCATTTCATTTGCTAGGAGAATAATAATAAACATTCGCTGTTCAGGCCTAATAACAAACAAAATTTAGTTAATGAGAGTGAGTGGGTTGAGATGCACCATAACATATCAGTTTTTGGGTGCATCTCAGTAAATGCAAAATATAAAGATTTACTTCAGTAATTCAATTCTAACAGTCAAACTCATAGATCTATTACACACAGATGGTTATATGTCAAGTGTTTTATTTTTTTTACTGGTCTTTCATGCTGCATGGTACTGAACAGATTAATACTGCAATTATGATTTGTGTTTAAAATATGGGGGCATCTTGAGACCCGTGTAATAATCATAAGAGTAACAAAAACACTGAAATGTATCACCTTGTGGGTTATAGATCTGAATAATAAGTCTATAATTAACTTTTTTAACTGAATTATTAAAATGTAACTTTTTGTTCAACCACCATGAGAGCCACGAGGACACACTTGTTTTGATTGTCGGTGCAAACACAAACAACATTTAAGCTGCAAGTGCAAAAATGGGTGGAATTCAATCATCGCTGTCCTCACTGACCAAGCTAGCAGTTCTCAACAGCTAAAATGTTTTCAATGCGTTCTGTTGGTGGTTGTGTCTTGCAGAGACAAACACTCTGGTGTGTCCTCTACCTGTGCAAGACATGCACTCCTGGTCAAAATATTAAGTTAAAATTATTATTAAGTTGAAAAAAATGCAAAATTTGCACTATTGAAGAAGGTTCTAATTAGAGCTTCACAATGCTAAAAGAAGAAATGGGAGTAAAGCAACCAAACATTTTGGGCAGATGGTTGTTTCAGAAGTTTAAGACTGCAGCCGCTAAAAGCCAGAAATTTGGATTTCATATCAAGTATTCATACTGTCAGGACCTCCTGATGGCAAAGGCTAGGAAAGCTCGCTGTCGTTGAACGTGGTAAGATTGTTGAGCTGCGTAAGCAAGGCTCTTCACAATGTGTCATCGCTGCTGAGGTTGGAGGCAGTAAGAGTCATTTTACATTACTTAAAAGATCTTGATTGTTATGGAACAAAAAGGTCTAGTGGTAGACCCAAATAAAGGTCAGCAGGATCCGACCCAAATTAAGGCCGTTACTGGTGCTGGCTGCAGCACATTGACAGTCTCCAAAGGTCACATCTCCTTCAACTCCACAAAATTGCCCATTTGGACGTTTCAAGGGAGTGTCATACATGGGATCTGGAAAGGTGGAACAAAGTTTTATTCTCTGAAGAATTTTAACCTTGACGGTCCGATGGCTTCCAGCTTTAGTGGCACTAAAAGGAGATCCCACCTGAGATGTTTTCTACACCATCATGATTTCGGGTGCTTTTTCCTTCAATGAAACAATGGAGCTTGAGCTTTTGCAGGAGCGTCAAACAGCAGCTGGCTATGTGGAGATGTAGCAGCAGGCATCCCTCATGACTGAAAGCCCTCGTCTGTGTGGTAATGACTGGGTTCATCAACAGGACAATGCTGCAGTTCCTAATGCCCATCTGACACAGGACTTGTTCCAGGAGAATAACGTCTCTCTTTTGGACCATCCTGTGTGTTCCTCTGATCTAAGTCCAGCTGCGAACATTTGGGGATGGATGGCAAGGATGGTTTACAAAAATGGACATCAGTTCCAGGCAGTGGATGCCCTTGAAGCCATCTTCAACACTTGGAGCAATGTTCCCACCAGCTTCCTGGAATCACCTACATCAGCATGCCTGGACGACTGAAGTGATCAGCAAGAATGGTGGAGCCACTCAATACTTAGTCCTTTTTGACACTTTGATTTCTGTTTTGAGAGGGTTCTCTAGTTTTTTGTAGCTGTGGTCGTACAGCTGATGAACGGCCTATTTCAGTTACATTTTTGTTTTCAATACATTGCCTGCTCATAATGTTCGTCTCTTGCTCCCATTTCTTCATTTAGCCTTGTGGACCCTTATAATCGAATAGAACAAAAAGCTAATTCTTGCTATTTTTTTTTTTAACTAGCCTGATTTGGATCAGGAGCGTATTCTTCGAGAAGATGTCTGAAGACAAAGTCTGTAAAAAGTGCTGAAAAAAATCTCTTTGGGTTTACTTGGATTACTACAATTTTTAGGTTTTAGTTTTCAGATTTCAAAATATTAGTTGAGATGATCGATGGGTGTGCTTTGTGAGGAACATTTTACAAATCTAAATACTTGCTCAACAAAAGCTGGCTATGACATGCGGCCTCCTTCATTGAAACATTTACCTATGCTTATGGTGCACTCTGAAAGTCATGTTGGGTTGGTTCTGTTTTGAATGCCAGGACGCCATGGAGAGCACAGATTCTGGTCCCACAGCTGAGCCTGTCCTGGATTCTGTCTACTTGAGGAGACCTCAGGATTCAACTAACGTGACCATCTCTGTTCTTCAAGGCACCCATGGGAGTTTCCATCTCTCCCAGGTTCCGTATCTTACAGTGAAATGGGTCTAAGTCAGTCATTTGACTAATGTACCTAGAGATGTAATGATCAGTATTTAGTAGCTGAACTCTGGTCTATGATTGTTAGGAAAGTTTGCCCTGCTTATATTTATTTTAACCAATTTTAATTTTGCTTTAAAAACTACAATATATGAAGGTATAAGAACAGCATAGGGTATTTGTTTTCTAGCCTTCCTACCATGATGGTTCATTATTTACATTATTAGTAGGGTCTACATCATGCTGCTGTGGGAGAGTACAGTCGCTACAAACAGTGTTTTACTATTTTAAAATAAAGACACTCTGGTTAAAGGGGGAGATTTTAAACTAGCTTTGGGGTCTTTATATTGGTGGTCAGTGCGGTTAGCAGTAAAAAAGCTGCTTTCTCTGTTCTTTGTAGAATGTAGATCCTTACCATAACTCAGAGATTCCATAACACTGTAAACATTTCCAAATCTAGGACAGAAATGAGTTGAAAGTGCAAAAGCATAAACCAGGACAACATTGCTGAACTGTGTCTTCCTGTTATCTGCTAAAAGTCTTCCTCTCTTGCAGCCTAAGTGAACCATAGAGATGTCTCAATGTGTTGGAAATATAATTTTTCTATGAATATATCTCTGTGCTTTAACTTAATGTATAAACACCCTACTGGTACTGAAAGTGGCTAACTTAGTCTTCTGCGCTCAGCCATGATGTCTGCATCCGAGTGTTGCTACCACAACCTGCAAGCTCTTCGTATGGTGCATATTGTTAGCCTCATAACATATCTACATCATATTTGCCAAATTATGACTTTGACAATTATGCAATGAGGCTAACGATATGCAGATTGGAAAAAGATAGACTTTTTAAGTTAAGGACCTATTGAACCACAATTTGTCTGATTCTGCTCAGTAGTCAACTTCTGACTGCATCTCTATTTAAATTTACACTGTCAGGGTTAGTCCCAAGTGATGGTGATACAAGTTAAAACATTAATATCCCTAGAAAATACTACTGTAAGGTGTTTTAGATCTGTAGTGATTCCAGGATGGATTCCTTGCTGTATACATGTACAAAAATAACTGCAACACATTTGAACATAAAACGTTATTTGTTATGCAGTCTTATGAATTTTGCTGTCAAACCATTCTGTAGGTGCTGGACACTAGCCAAGATGCTCATGATGATGATGATGAGGCAGTAGATGAGCCTGATGGGGCCAGGTACTCATTAGGCCCCAGAGGAGGGCCCTGTGGTGATGTGACAGCTGCTGAAGCTTCAGATGGTGCCAGTGAAGATGACAACCCTCTCTCAACTTCCCTGGAAGCAAAGTATTTCTCCCAGAGCTTCCAGCAGGATCAAGAGGACTCAGATGAAGGATGGAACAACTGCCCAGACAACATGGGGCTGGAGTTTCAGCAAGGTGGACTCCTGTTTCACTTAAATGCTGACATCAACTCCTATAATTGACAGTATATTCATAGTATCTGTCTGTTTGATTCGGTAACTAGAAACTTATTAGATATGCTTGTAAAATATTAAAAGCAATGCTTTTCTCTCCAGGAGCCAATGCCAGTCATGGTGTCGTTTACCAGAATGAAGAAGGGAAGTGGGTCACAGACCTGGCATATTATTCCAACTTTGAGAAGGAGGTTGATGGGAAGGAATCCGAGAACGATGGCCAGCTGCAGAATGAGGACTTTGTACCTGCCAGTATGTACAAGCTCACAACTTTCTTGTCATAAAAATATAGAATTGATGCACTGTTGAATACATTGGATATACTTTATTACTTCTAACTTTCAGGTGATGCTATGCAGAAAATATTAAAGGATCAAGAGGAGTTTGAGAAAGAGCACCAGTTCATGCAGGTAAACCACAATAGCTGTTCTCCTTTTTATATGATTAAAGTTTTGGCTGAGTCCAATTTTTATTATGATGGTATTATGATGGCTTTTCATATGTTAAAACTGTTCCATAAACGGAAACCAGGAACCCTCAGGGTTAGGGTACAGCTCTGCCCCCGGCAGTATTCTTTTTCTGAGTATTTCTGTTCACACAGGAGGAGCAGATTGAACCAGCACCAGGCGGCAACAGCACCTTACAGAGTGACTCTTCTTGGAAGATTCCTCCCAGCAGTCACGTCCTAATGAGAGCTTCCCAGGTCTCCTCGGAGATCAGGCAGGGAGAAGAGAGCTACCTGCGACTGTCTTTAGGACAGTTCTTTGGGCAGCGCTCTGAAGCCCTGGGCTGTTTGGGCAGCGCTGATGGAGATGATGTAAAACGGGTTAGTAAATACTGTTTTTCATTAAATGAAGAGACAAGTTTATTTTTCTTGTGGTATTTGGCCCTAGATGTTTTAACTTGGTTTAGGCACACAGGTAAATCATAAAAATGAGAGTAGAGTGAATTATTTCTGTCCTTTTATTTTTTGATGGTTATGGGTTACAGTTAATGAAAAGCCAAAATTTAGTGTCTCAGAAACAATTACAAACTTGTGTAAAAGAAAATTTTCCAAACTCATGGTCTCACACACTAATCCGCTAATTAACTTAAAATGCCTGCAGAGGTTTCCTGAGCCTCTAAATGGTCTCAGTCTGGGTCAGTAGGGTACACAAACGGAGAGAAGACTGCTGACTGGAGAGAGAACCGCCAAAAGACAGTTATTAACACCCTCCACAAGGCGAGTTAGCCAGAAAAGGTCATTGCTAAAGAAGCTGATTGTTCAGAGTGCATTGTCCAAAGATATTCATAGAAAGTTGAGTGGAAAAAAGAGTGGCAGAAAAAGGTGCACCAACAGCAAGAACAACTGCAGCCTTGAGGTGATTGTCAACCAATGTCCATTCAAGAATCTGAGGCTGGAGTCTGCTCCTCTGCCCCAGAGGCTGGACTGTTGCTTAGGGGTCCAAACTCCTCTTTTCAGGTGAAGTTAAGCTGGCATTTCATTTAAGAGTCAGGTCCTAGGGTCTGGAAAAAACTACATTGCTTGAAGTCCAGTGTGAAGTTTACACAGTCAGTGATGTTTGTGGTGCCATGTCATCTGCTGTTGTTGGTGGTCCACTTGGTTTCCTGAAGCCCACAGTGAACTCATCCATCAGCCTTTAGAGCATGTCATGCTTCGTTCTGCTGACCAGCTTTATGGGGATGTTGATTTCATTGTCCAGCAGGACTTGGTACAGACCCAAAAATCCAAAGGTACCAAAAACTAGTTGTTACTGTTCTTGATGGATCAGCAAAGTGGCCTGACCTGAACCGCATAGAGAATCTATGAAGCGTTGTCAAGTGGAAGATGAGAGACACCAGATGCAACAATGGAGATGACCTGAAGGCTGCTATCAAAGCAACCTGGGCTTCCATTGCACCTCGGCAGAACCACAGGCTGATCACCTCTATGCCATGCCGCACTGACGCAGTAATTCATGCAAAATGAAACCCAACAAAGTATTGAGTGCATAGAAATGAACAGACTTTTCAGAAGCCTGACATTTGTTTAAAATAGCTTTTTTTTATTGATCTGATGTAATATTCAAATTGTTCTAAGACACTGAATTAGGTGTTTCATTATCTGTAAGCCATCATCAAAATTACAAAAATAAATCTGAAATATTTCACTCTGTTTTGAATCTATATTGTGAGTTTAACTTTCTGAAAAAAGTGACAAGAAATATTAACCTTTTTCACATTATTCTATTTTTTTAGATGATAGTTATCATAAGATAATATTCTGCAGCTGTAGTTTGTTTTGTAATGTTGTCAGATGAAGGCGGTGTGTAGTTTCATGATTTGGTGTATTTGTGGGACTTTCATTATATTTGTAATTGAAAGCCTACTCTGTTCATCTAGCCATCCTTTGGTTACATCATCTCCTCTCCAGAAAAGAGGGAACCTTTCCCACTTATCCAACCATCAGAATTCTCATTTGGAGAAAACTCTCCTCTCAATGCCACCATAGACCTTGGTGAAGCAGACAAAACACTGAGGCCAGGTGTGTTTGGAAACATCTCACAGCACACTTAGTTACTGTTTGACTTGTTAATAATTTTTCTGTGAATTGTATTCGTTTTGTGTGTGTGTGCGGACTAACCGACTGACTGATTATCTCCAAGCAGATGATTTGGACAAAACTGTTAATGCTCCAGGTGAAAGGTTGTCACCAAAAGGGGACACTGATCCAGAACCTTGTAAAACCCAGGTACATGAAGCTCCTGGAAAAAAGCATTCTCATTTAGAACCTACAGAAAATGCTGATCTTTATGGGTTGACACTTGTTTCAGGACCATATGGGAGCTGCCTTGTCTGAACCCACTCTGGGCTCAGGACCTGAGTCAAGCATGGCTAACCAAAGTGGTTTGTCTCCAGACAACAACAGCAGTCAGCTGATGCTCAGCATTAGCACAATTGCTTCGGCTATCGCTAATGCATCCATCAGCACGGACCCCTCACAGCTGGCTGCTATGATTGTAGATCTGTCCAAGAGGAACAGGGCAAGGAACCGGCCAGAGTTCGTCGCCACCCACCAACAGGGACCCAGCACAGCTCGGCATGTAAGACTGATCTATTTGTAGACTTTCAGGCGGTCATTTCATTCTCAGAGCTAAAACATAAAAGCACATCTCAATAAATTAGAATATTATTGAAAACTTAAATTCAAAAAAACTTTGAAACTTATTAAAAACTTTATTTCAATTATGCTGTTCAAAATAATGAAACTTCTGTTTTATAAATTCCCAAAATATTACGTAGTACCAACAAAAAACATGCTAATGCAGAGTTGTTGATGGTATTGTTGTGCTTCTGCAGACAGTTGATGACAACCTTCGCAAGGTCGGTAAGCCACAAAAGGTCATTGCTAAAGAACCTGGTTGTTCAGTGTGTGTGACCTACGCATGCTCATGGAAATGCTCATGTTGAGTGGTGGGGAAAAAGTGTGGTAGAATAAGGTGCACAATTACTGGTCCAAAGTCCCCTTTTCAGGATTGCCATCAATCCAGGTCCCAGAGTCTGTAGGAAGAGTAGAGCGGCACAAAGTCCAAGTTGCTTGAGGTCCAGTGTGAAGTTTCCACAGTCAGTGATGGTTTGGGAGCCATGTCATCTGCTGGTGTTGGTCCACTGGGTTTTATCAAGTCCAGAGTCCGTGCAGCCATTGTGCTCCCTTCTGCTGACAAGCTTTACATATGTGCTGATGTCATTTTCCATCAAGACTTGGCACCGCCCACACTACCAAAAATATCAATACCTGAATTAATGACCCCGGTATCACTGCGCTTGATTGAGTAGCAAACTGACCTGACCTAAACCCCATTGAGAACCCAAGGGAGAATGTTCAAGAGACACATGAACACAGAGGCAACCATGTTACATCACCTGTACTTCCTTCACGCCTCAGCAGAGCCACAGGCTGATCACCTCTAAGCCACACAGCACCGAGGCAGCAATTCATGCAGAAGGACCTCTGACCAAGGATTGAGTGCGTGTAATATTCAGTACATGATGTGCTTTTCAGCCAGCTGGTAATAATGTAATAAAAAATACATTTTTAAATCTTTTGTCATACTGAATTTCAGGTTTTCATTAACTGTAAGCTTTAGGCAGAAAAATTACAATTTACAATGCATCACTCTGGTTGTAATGAATCTAAAAACATATACAAGTTTAACTTTTAGACCACAATTAGTGATATAAATTAACTTTCTGATGATATCCTAATGTATTGAGACATGTCTGTATTTGGGATGCAAGGATCTGGACTAATAAAACCAGACACACATGAGTTATGTTATATGATTGTTTCCTAAGTGGTTTTCCTAAAATTAAATAAGAGATGAAGTTCTTTGTTTTTCTTTCTTTCTAGTTCCTATCTCAGCCAGAGCAGAGCACAATCCCAGACATTCTGCAGAGGAGCATCTGTGTTGGAGAGATGAGTGCATTTGACATAGAGAAGTACTTGAAGACCAACATGTCAAGCACCAGCCACTCATCTGAGGCACACACAACCTTTGACTTGAGCAGTTGGGCTGAGGGTCTGAGCAGCTCTCAGAAGAACCCTCAGGCAGAATATCCCACAAAACAAGGCGGTGTGACTCCAGAGATCCCTTTAAGCACAAAAACTGAGAAAGACAATAGAGGAAATATGACTCTTGCAAATACAAGCTCTGCTGCAATACAGCTTTCTAATGATGAACCTAAAAGCATCCCCATTCCTTGTTCTCGTGCGTCTCTCAGCCCTACCAGGCGGACCGTGGACTCGGGGCAGTATTCCCATCTCAGCTCTGCAAATAAACTGACACCTAATGAGGAAACTACTGCCTCTTCCTCCCAGGCTTCTAACGCTGCAGCCAGAACCTCAACAGAAACTGTAGTCAAGTTGGGAGAAAGAAACGCTAAAACAAACACAAGGTCTTTAGAAGCCTTTTGTAAGAATGATAAAAACTTACCCAGAACCTCCCAAAGCTGGAAGAAATCTCAGTCAGGCTTGCCTGTTGTCAATGCTTCATCATCCCCGACCCAGAGGTTGAGAAATGTAGGTCAGGAGCTGCAGGACAGGTCCAGGGATTCTCCAGAGAAGAACACACCAGGAAATTTAACTGCAACTCCTCTACCTCAAAGCTCTGAGAAGCAGGCTGAGATCTCTGGCCTGAATGCTCAGCCTTCACGAGATCCTCCATCTGGTGAGTAATACCTAGAAGTATACCTTTGCTGATGCAAGTGTTGAAATATGATAAATCTTTATTATAAGATTCAACCTTTTGTTTGAAAGACATGCTGAGAAATGTTCCTGAGCCTTGTGTGGAGGAGACTCACTGCAACTTCAGACCATCCACCTCCCCTCTGACCCACTCCTCTCCAAGTCAGACTTCAATTCCCACTGCAGATGGGTACTGTATCAAACATGTTTAGTGTCTATCATCCAAAAGCAATAAATATGACTTTTCTATGCTTTTGACTGATCCAAATGTTGGTCTTCTCAGTTTTCGTTCACCCTCTTCATCCAACGGCAGGCTGGCAGACAGGCATCCAGGTCCTGACCTCTCACCTGAGTCTACCTGTTCCAGTCCCAGTATCAGCAGGCTCACATACATCTCGATAAATGATGGAACTGTTGTACCTACACCTGAGCGACGAAAGGTACAGCAGGGTGAAGATATACTGGTAGCTTTAGGAAGTTTTCCACTGTTTTTAAATGGACCATTGAGAAGTTATGGTCCAGACTGATGCATGAATACATAAATTAAACATTTTTTGTTTGTCTTAATTCTTTAAAGGTTTCCTGGTAAAAATATATTTGTTGATTTATTGTTCACAGAGGGAATCTATGGGACTGAGCACCACCATCATCAGATTCAGTCCTACCCCACCTGTGGAACCAGATATACAGTCTAACTTGAACACTGTTAGCCTACCCAAAGGTCTTGATGATGTGAAGCCTCGTCATTCTAAAAGTCTGGACCCTCTACCAGCACCCCAGTGTAAAAGCCCTGAGGTCCCACACAGCGGCCCCGCTCTGAGCTGCACCCGCAGCCAGAGTGAATGTAACTACCCTGCACCTGGAGACATTTTACCTGGATTTACAGGCCACAAGAACCTTTCTGAGTCCAATACAAGGAAGTTGGCTAAAGTGGACTCAGGCTATAGCAGCAATCTAAGCATCCAGCAAACTATCAGCTCTGCGGCTCCTCCAGGATCCCAGCAGTGGGGAGCTGTCCCCTCCATGTCATCATCACTGTATGCTGGTGGCCTTGGCTTGCCGCCTCCTTACTCAGCAGAGGGGCTTCATTATGTCCAGATCCCAGGTTTAAAGCCTCAGTGTCCAGGCATAGTGGATCTCCCCCACAAAGGAGACATTCAGTCCCTCCTCACTAGACGCGCTCTCGTTAGCTCTCAGTTACCTCTGCAGTATTTGGGACCTGAAGCTCCATTGCATTCCGGGGCTTTTAATTTGGGACCATCAGGAAACCGTCTTTACAGCGTATCCTCTGCAGGCATGTCTGTTTTTCTGTGTATCCCAAATACATGAACTGTAATTTAGATGTTTCTTTTCTATTATTATTATTGATTTGAAAACAACGTGTTGGAAGCCATGTTAGTCAAGCAATTCCACTGTGCAGTTTTCAGAACATTAATCATTACATGCCAACCAGAGTATTCTATAACTTTCTTTCTAGACAATCTTTAACAACTGGCCCATTCTTCCCACTTCAGGTCCTCTTGGGATTCCAGGAACTGCTGGGCCCCATCATCTCCCTATACCGAATCAAAGTCAGCATGAAATGGCAATAATGGGGAAGGCATATAGTCAGTATGGTGGAGAGTCTATGGTGACCAGTGGTCTGGAGGAACTGAGAGGTAGCAGTAGTAGGCATGGTGGTGTTCATATAATTGTTTTATACATTGGACAGTCTTGAAATCTGCTGTTATTGACAAAATGTTTAAAATGTTTGGTTAAATAACTTATAGTTACAGTGCGGACATATTGGGTAATAATGACATGTTCACTTTTGGTCATTGCAGAAAACTGCCGCTATCAGTTAACTCTCTCCTGTCATCCTCAGGCCAAGTTGTGGTACCTGAGGAGCTTCGGTTCCCTCATGCCTGCTGTGTCGGCATCGCCTCCCAGACCTCCCTCAGCCTCTTCAACCCGTCTGAGAGATGGCAGCAAGTTTCCATCACTGTGGCCAGTCTGGCCATTGATGGAGAGCAGGTCTGTTTAAGGTCGTGTGTCAAAGAACATGCACTTAAAACCAGAGGGTTATATACTTTGTTAAAACACGCGTTACATTTTATTTCTACAGTATCTCACATTACATCGGATTAAGATGTTTCTTTTTTAAGTCTCTCGGGATTACCAAACTTAAATCTATTTGCTAAACGCTATGAATCATGGGAATTTTTCTTATTGCTGCCTTAAGTGTCAGACGTTTACATCCATTTACTTGTTTGGTAGACTTGCCTTTAAACTGTATGACTTGGGTCAAATTATTTGGATGTTTTTTCTACGTTCTTCTCAACAGTTTACTAGTATTTTGGACCAATTCTTCTGACAGAACTATATGTTTACACTAGTGTAGTTAGGATTCCTTGCATGCGTGCAGTTGTTCAGCTCCCACCACCCATTTTCAAAGGGAATGAGATCAGGGCTTTGTGATGGCCCTGCCAAAGCGTTTGTCCGTTTTGAAGACCTAATTTTGCCCAAGCATTAACTTCCTGGTTGAAGTCCTGAGAGGTTTCAGTATTTCCGCTTAATTGTTACCCTCATGATGCCAGCAGTTTTGTGAAGTGCACCTGTCCATTCAGCAGCCAAACATGCCCACAACATGATGCTGCCACCCTCGTCCTTCATAGTTGTCAAAGAGGTTTTCAAGGTTGCAAAACACCCCACATTTTCCTTCAAATGTAACAATGTTCATTATAGCCAAACACTTTTTAGTTTCATCAGACCATCTCTAGAAATGAAGCTCTTTGTCGTTGCGTGCATTTACAAACTGTAATAAAGCTTTTTATCTTGCTATTGGAGTAATGGCTTCCTCTTTGCTGAGTGGCTTTTCTTTAGATTATTTTCCCCCCATGATGACACACGAGGAAGTGATGCTTGATGTTTGCCTGAAAATACACCCTCAAGTGTGCATCCAGTTAAGTCAAATGTTATTAATTAACCTTTGACCCCTTGCCTTTGGGCTTTCCCCAGACTCTTTAAAGGCATGGTAATGTTGGTGCATGGAAACGTCTGACTTTGAAGGAACCGATGCATTCTCTTGCTTATTATTCTGGCATTTAGCAAACAAATACCCTTGGTAATCCTAACTGAGCTAAAACAGGTGAGGTTTGTTTAGATTTAATGTCAGTGATACAAGTTGGTTTGTACGTGTCTAAACATCTGGTTTCGTCTGTTTGATTTGAGGAGTACCACTTACATTTTGTGCAAATAGCCAGAGTTTGGTGTAGGGGGTTTACTGCTAATTTCTCATTGGACCCATAAACCCATACAACTACAATACAAATATCAGTAGAATCAGTGAATGATATACAAAACAATCCTTTAGTATTACTCTGTTAGTCCCTTGATGGGGAATTGTTTTTAGATTCATTTTTCACTGACTTATTTTTTTTTTCTTCTTTATTATGCCAATCCCTGCAGGTGGACAGCTTGCCTTACCAATGGTTGATGGTGAAAAACAAGACAATTATTGGCCCCAAAAGTACAGAGGAGCAGAAAGTGTTATTTGTCCCTCCGCAGCCTGGAGTCTACCAGTGTGTCCTCAGTGTTTGCTCTTGGCCTGCCTCAGCTGAGACAGAGCTAGCTGCCAGAGCCGGTATCTTTGCCAAAAGGGTGGTGCTTATTGCAATGGCAGAGAACCCAGCATTAGAGGTGAGCATGTGTCCAAAAAACAGTTATTAACATGAAGTCACATCTATAAACTGTACTAACTGACCCATGTAACAGACCTGGAGACAGCCAGGTTATGTGTGATTTTTTTATTTTAGACAACATCATTAAATATCCGTTTCTGGATTGATAGATTGAAGCAAGCAAATCTGGCTGTTTGGATTTTGGAGACCTACCAGGAGGGAGTGCTCAATCTCTACCTCTGAGACTGCTCAACAGAACCCACGCTACTGTACCTATTCGCCTGGTGATCTGTGCTGTGAGTTCAGACAGACATATATTGATCCATTACCCCAGTGTTGCTGTGTGGCTTCCCCATGTTAAATTGAAGGGTTAAACTTTTTTTTATGTAGAGCTGAGTCTGAGCACAACACTGCTTTTAAAAGCCTAGAAATCACATCTTTAAACTCCTCAACCTGTACTGAGGTTTTCCTTCTTCTTTACATACTTCCTCCAGAATGCCACAGCATGGCGATGCTTCAGCTTCTCCAAGGACCCTGTTGGCATGACACCTGAGGCTACACAGCAGGCTGGACACATGGCCCCAATGCCCGCTCCCTCAGTGATGAATCATGTGTTGCATGCCAGCTATGGAGAGGTTAGTATTGTCTAAAAGTTCAAAGGGCATGATCTGTTATTATGTCCGAGTGTCCATTTGTTTGATTTATAGTGGTCCAGTAGCCAATGTTTTTTTTGAACCATGCTGCTTCAACACTACTTCGAAGCCGCTCAGCATGATGCATTTAACTGTTTCTCTCAGAATCCAGAAAGCTTCATGGTCTGGGTCCACTTCAAGGCTCCCCAGAAGTTCATCACCTCTTCAGGTAGATTTTTTTACTTGCTGTTTAGGGATTAAGTGAATTATATTTGAAAACGTCTGGTTCTACATTCTGGATATAATGTGATTTAAATTTATTACAGTACTACTAGACTTTACCACTGTGTATTTTAAGGAGATCTTGGTCCAGCTGATGAGTACAACGCTCGGGTGGACATTGAAGTGGACTCTCCAGGTCCTAGTCGTGTTATCAGAAGTATTCCCCTCAAGGCCAAGTCTGGAACAGCAAGAGTCCATGCTCCTAAAGATCTACAGGTAGCACAGCTCTCATGTGGTTCTTCTGATTTTTGTGTAATTTAGCTTTTCTTCTGTCTTTTTGAGGGTATTTATGAAACCCATGCTTGAGAATATGTCAGGACTCAGTTTTGATTTGAATCTCTTTTACTTGCAGGTAGGGATATTCAGGACTATTTGTTGTAGATTCAAAATGTCTTCAAAATTGTGGATTTGGTGATAACTTGTTTTTGTCTAGACTGTGAGCCTTTTTGCGCCTGTGGGTAAATGTAGCGAACAGACTCTGCCATTAAAGAATGCAGGAAACATCGATGTTCATCTGAAACTCAAGGTAATTCTGACCTTTTACTTTTTTGATTGGATTCAGGGTTTATGTAAGAATCCTCAGAGCTTGCCTTAGCAGTCAGGAACAGTATGTCTTTCAAATGTTTTTGTTGTTGCACTCTTCAAGATCAGCGACGACAGCGATAGCTTTTCTGTGACACCTGATGAACTGTCCCTGAGAGTGGGAGAGGAACAAGGCGTTGTCGTATCATTTAAAGCACAAAGCAACAGGAAATGTAAAGAAAGGTACAAAAGAGCTAATGAGATTTGGTTTTTAATTCCTCAAAAGGTAAAAGAGATGTTTTTTCTGTTTCATTTAAAAGACATTACTGGGCATTCTCTCTGTCATACCTGTGCATATGTGATTGATGTAGTGACCCATCAATACTGAACTCACTCACTTGAGTTAATATTTTTTCGCAGCCTTCTCACAGTGTTGGTGCTACCATCAGGCCCTCAGTATGAGGTGACCCTGAAAGGAGAAGCAGTCCCTTCTGACTCTGGGAAACCCGTGCCTCCCTCTGCTCCCGTCTATGGCCCCTCACTGACCAGCGACGTCCCACCAATCCTCTCCAACAAGCAGTTTGTGGCCTGGGGAGGGGTCACCCTGGGACGAGCTGTGTAGGCAACTTTTCAGTTTTTCATTAATTGAGTGCCGCTTGATTACAGAGCAAACACTTTCTAGGTATCGGTTATTCATTGGAAACGAATCAATGGAGAAAAACCCCCGAAGGCTCAGTGTTCCATCTTATTCTATTAGGGCTTTTATAATGTTATTCATGAGAGGAGACCCACTTGGTGTCTGCAGGGAGTGTTATTCCTCAGAAGCTATTTCAACATGATGCGGTTTATTTGTGTTCTGTGAGGGGAGGTAAAGAAAAGATGAACCCACATATTAGAATTGATCAGATTTGACTTTAACTACTGTATACAAATAATAATTAAAGAAACAAAGCAGTTATGGAGGTTTGGTCTAAAATACTAAAAATCTTTATAATAACACACCTTGTTCTATTTAGGCAACAGAAGCTGGTTCTAAGAAACAACTCGACCGGTACCACACAGCAGCTACGTTTGCTTATCCGTGGTCAGGACCAAGACTGTTTTCAGGTAGACACGTTTGTCCGTCTCTTCTGTTTTTTTTCCAAGACTATGTGCTTGTGAGAAGTCTGAGCTGCAAGCTCAGACTTCTCATTGTCACAGCTCCTTGGTCTGGTACAGGCAGATCTCCATAAGTAAGAATACCATTAAAGAGTTAATTATTTCTGGAGTTGAATTCAATGATTTAAAGATCATGGCCTACAGCTAATGACGACCCAACACTCAGTTTCTATGAAAATTAGAATACTGCTTTGTACTAATAGTGCAGATACATGTTTTTTTCTGTGATCATGGGGGAAGAGTGCTGTCTGAACAGTTGAACAGTCAATGATCAAGGGGGCTAAGCCCTTAAATGTCATTTCTTAAGAAGCTGGCTGTTCATAGTGATGTATCCAAGCATATTGATACAAAGTTGAATGGAAGGAAAAAGTGGTGTACAAAAAGGTGCACAAGCAACAGGAGAAACTGCAGTCTTGAGTTGATTGATGAGTCGGATTGTAAGGGATTCAGGAGGTGTGGACTGCAGCTGGAGTCGGGCTTCAAGAGCCGCCGCACTGACGTACGCAGGACATGGGCTACAGCTGTCGCAGTCCTAGTGTGAAACAACACCTGAGCCAGAGACGCCTCACCTGGGCAAAGAATAAAAGGAAGTAAAAGAAGACAAGTCCAAGGTCTAGATGAAGAGTGGAGAAGCACAGAATCCAAGCTGCTTGAGGTCCAGTGTGAGGTTTCCACAGTCTGATGATCTGGGCTGCCCTATCATCTGGTGTTGGTCCACTGGTTTTTATTAGATCCAGTGTCAGTGCAGCCATCTACCAGGAGATTTTACAGCACTTAATTCTTCCTTCTGCTGTCAAACTTTATGGATGTGCTCATTTTATTTTCCAGTAGGACTTGGTACCGGCCCACACTGCCAGAACTACCAATACCTGCTTTAATGACCATGGAATCACTGTCCTGGACTTGCTAGCAAACATCTCTGACTTAAACCCCGTAGCTGGAGTCAAGAGGAAGATGAGAATGCAGTGGAGTTGAAGGCCGCTATCAAAGTAACCTGGGCTCATCGGATGCGGGCCACGCTGCATTGATGCAGTGATTCATTGAAAAGTAGCCCTGGCCAAGTACTGAGTGCAAATACTGTACAGTAAATGGACAAACTTCTCATTAGGCCGACATGTCTGTGTTAGTTATGCTCTTGTAGTTGGTCTTATTCAATTCAAATTCAAAAATACTTTATTAATCCCAAAGGGGAATGAAATGTTGTTGTAGCTCATATTATGCAGGTTTCTTCAAAGAGCCGTTGTAGATGCTGATGGCTGTAGGTCCGTCTTACAGCAGATCTGAAGAAGCCTCTGACTGAAGACACTCTGTTGTTGTATGACAGTCTCATGAAGAGGATGCTCAGGGTTCTCCATAATGTTCCTCATTTTATGAAGAATCCTTCTTCATACAATGATCTCCAGAGGTTCCAGAGGAGTCCCCAGAATAGAGAGCCAGCCTTCCTTATCAGCTTGTTGAGCTTTTTTAAGTCCCTGGCTCTGATGATGCTTCCCCAGCAGAAGATGGCAGAGGAGATCACACTCTCCACAACAGACTTTTAGAAGATATGCAGCATCTTGCTTCAAAAACTGCAGGACCTAAGCTTCCTCAAGAAGTACAGTCTGCTCTGTCCCTTCTTGTAGACGGCTTCACAGTTGCATCTCTACTCCAGTCTGTTGTCCAGGTGAACACCGAGGTATTTATACTCCTCCACCACCTCCACCTATTCTCCCATGATGGAACTAGTGTTTGACCTATTCTTGTTTCTCTTAAAATCTACAATCATCTCCTTCGTTTTAGTCATGTTCAAGATGAGATGATTGTTTCCACACCATGCCACACAGTGGTCCACCAGCTCCCTGTACTCATCTTCTTGTCCATCTCTGATCCACCCCATGACTGCAGAATCATCGGAGTATTTCTGCAGATGATAGGAGTCTGTCTTATACTGGAAGTCTGAGATGTACAGAGTGAACAGGAATGGTGAGAGTACAGTCCCCTGTGGTGCTCCTGTGCTGCTGACTACCTGGTCAGACACACAACCCTTCAGTCTCACAGTTTCTGACAAAGTAAATCAGGTTGAATTGTGTTAGAAGAAATCAAAGAACATGATCCTCATAGTGCTGCTGGCTTTGTCCAGATGACAGTGGGATTGTTGAAGCAGGTGTATGATGGCATCTTCAACTCCACAGCAATAAGCAAACTGAAGGGGGTCGTTGCTTATTCAGGCAGGCCAACAGGAGTCTCTCTAAGACCTTCATGATGTGGGATGTCAGGGCAACAGGTCATTGAGGACTGATGGGTGAGTTTTCTTTGGTACCGGAACAAGACAGGAGGTCTTCCACAACACTGGAACCTTATTCTGGGTTAGGCTAAGATTGAAGAGGTGCTGGAGAATCCCACAGAGCTGCTCTGCACAGGCCTTCAGGACTCTAGGGCTGACACCATCTGGACCTGCAGTCTTATTCCGATTTTGTCTCTCTAGTTGTGGGCTTCACCTGACTTCTTGAGACACACAGGTGGAAGGGGCAGGCAAAGGGGAGCATCAGCATCTCCTGATTTTGGTTGAAGGCAAACATGTAGAAGCAGAAGGGTCCATGGCTGACATGGAAGAAAAGACATTTGAGGGGTTACTGGAGAGCTGTGGGTCCTGTGGGTCAAAGGTGGGTGGGATGTCTGTTTGGCTGTGAGCCGGAGAGGAGGATGCTGAGCTTGTTTCTGAACTGAACCTATTGAAGAATGTGTTCAGTTCATTGACTCTGTCCAGACATCCATCAGTCTGATCGTCCTTCTGCTTGAAGTAATCTTCTTCATCCCTGACCACACGTCTCTGATATTGTTTTACTGGAGCTTGCTCTCCAGGTTCTTCTTGTACACCTCCTTGCTGTCTCTTATCTCGACCTTAAGTTGCTTCAGGATACTCCTCAATAATTCTGTCTCCCTCGCTGAAGGCTCTTTTTTTCTTGTGTACTTGTTGAAACACTAAGTTTTTCATCAGTTGTAAGCCATAGCTGTCAAAATTAAGAGAAAAAAAATCTGTGTGAAATGAAACTGAGTTTAGTGTCTTGATCTGAATTATCTTTTTATTGATATTCTAATTCATGGAGCCCCCACACACACACAGACACACACATTTACCTGTGCATTCGAACTGTTTCTCAGGATCCAGAAGTTTTATTAATCTACCGATTATTTCTGTGTTTCTCAGCTCCAGAGCTTGTTCAGCCCAGAAGAGGTTCTAACCCGACATGGAGAGCTGTCCATTCGACCCAGGGAGGATGTAACTGTCCACTTGCTCTTTGCCCCCACCAGGGTGGCTTGCATGTTGGCCAAGCTGGAAATTAAACAGTCTGGAGTCCGGTCTTCACAACCAGGAGTTAAATTCATTGTAAGGATGCAACCTTCACTGCTCTCTACCTTCTGTTTTAGGGGTCATTAACCCCTTGTCTTATTTTGTTTCCATAGATGATATATTTCCTTAGCAGGACCTGAGCTGTTCATTTGCTGATTTAGAATCTGGTTATACTTCCTGCTATGTTGCATCCGGGCGCTCTGTTAGGAAGTGAACACACCTGGCATTTAATGTTGTACCTATGTAGATCTTCTACCAGAACTACACTATATGTACATACAGAATGATTAATTCAGTCATTTGAGCCACAACCAGTGGTTCTACTGATGTTTCTGGAGAAAGTTCATTCTGTGATCTAAACTGTCATCAAATGGTTCTTCTCTGCTGCTGCTGTAGTAAGCTTAGCTACACAACAGGCAATATGAGAGATGTAATGAAATATTTTAATCCATCAGTAGTGGAGATGTTAAGATAAACCCACTGGCATCTATACATGGAAATGCATGTTCAAGATGTGTGTGCTTCGGTAGAGCAGCAGTGAAAAGGTGCCGTTTATGGGGTTATGTATGGATGCGTCGGTTTTCCTTTCCTTGGATCAAGAAAAGCGATTATTTTGATCAGATACTCTACGCTTTTATTTAGAAACACATTCCACCCGGTGTTAAAGCGCAAATGACGATTAGCACCGCTGAAGAGGCGGAGCCTGAGGAAGTGGTGTATAACAACAACAACAAGGTGAAGATGGCAGAGGTGATTTAACATGCACCCAGCATATTACTATTAGTACAACTTACCTTATACATGCTGGAGTTGTGGAGCTCTGCCTCTAACCTGCCTCAGGCTCAGACTTGTCTTCAATGTAGAGCTTCAAAAGTGGTGAGCAGCTTATTTCTTGCCCCCCCTTTATAAAAATTGCTGCTCATTTCAAGATGGTTACAGATGGCATCCCCTTCTTTAAAGATATCCGGCCCTACAGTTCTAAGGACAACGAGGCTTTCAATAACTCTTCCATGTTTATTATTTTTTATTAACTCCATGTCTCCATGAATAGCCTAGGAACAGAATCATCAGCATAGCTGAGCTGCCTCATGACAATTAGTTACCACTCTTTAGTGATACCGGTGCTAGTTTGATGTAAGAAGTTCTAAAAGAAACTAACTTTGTGCTTTATAGTTCATGATTTAGAAAATGCATGTTGCTGCTGAATGGTTGTTTATCTGCAGTCTGCTAGGTTTTATAGTTTTCCTCTAAGCCTCATTGATTTTGTTTATTGTAAATCAAGTTTTTTGTAACATTAGAATTTGTAGAAAAGACCTGTTTTGTAAAAGTTTGTTTTATTAAAGTTATTTGCTTCTTCATGTCCCAATGAATTGAATCTCACGGACTGACTCCATTGTGACATTGTTCAGTGTATCAGAAATATCTGCGACTTGGCTTCATATATTTTGAAGAAAACTTGTTAAAAGGGATCGATCATAGGATGGGTGGGATATTTTAACACTGTCCTCAGCCACTGGTTTCATGGTTGGTTCAGGAATAAACCAAAAAGATGAAGACAAGGTTTTATGAGGGACTAATCCTGCAAGTTTGGAGCTGCTTTTTACAGGAGGTTTATTTATTTATGTATTTATTTATTGAGAAACTGAATAAGTCAGAAAACTCTGCTGTCTCCTGAGCATTCTAATCTGACTGTGTTGATGAGGTAATTCAGACCTGTATTTAACACTGTCTGCTTGTGAGTGCATGACCTGATACACTTCTTTGCTCATTTGAACAGCACCGCCTCATTTTGTCATTGTCCCATCCTTAGATTCCACTGTCAGGCTACGGCGGCACCAGTAACATCATCCTGGAGGACCAGAGGAAACATGCGGATGGCTATGTGGCGACTCTACCTGACGTCGCTGTTGGCTGTGTCAGCAAAGTGTGTCTGTGTGTGAGGAACACCGGCTCCAGAGCAGCCTTTATCAAAGCCGTGGCTTTCTCTGATGTTCCAAGCCGGTCACTTGTGCTGGCCTCTGTCATGAGCCTGGCCCCTTCACAGTTCGTCCTGAAGGAAAGGACACAAGAGGTGAAAGACGGGCTGCTGCTGATATTAACGTTTCCAGTTCAGAAGGAAGCTTTGTTCAAGTGCTTCATGATCAAAGGCGATCCTTGTAATTAAAGCAGCAGCTTTTCGTGACCTTGTCTCTGATGTCTGTGATGTTTCCAGGTGATCACTATCCTAATGAAGTCCAGCCAGAGAGAGACCAGTTTGTGTGAGTCAGCGAGTACGCCCCTGGCTACGGTCTGTCTCTTCTGTGGAGATGAGGTCTCCAGGCAGCAGTACAGGAGGTGAGATTTTGTAACATTTAATTCAGGGTTACCAGTTAAATGAATGTGTGTAGAACTAATAATTAAACGTTTAATCTGTAAATACTACCAGGACTGTGAAGTAGTTGTAAGGTTCTGATAATTAAATCTAAATTGCCCCCGAGGACACTAATGCAATGAAGATTCCCTGTTATGATGAGGACATGCTTTTCTGGCCAGTAATAATTGGTACAGTGCTCTGATAAATTAACTTTATACCTTCTCCAAATTCTTATTGTGCTGTCCTGCAGATTGCTTCAGAGCAAACCAGAGGCTGGGAGGAAGGCTCTGTCGGAGAACAGTCTGCTGAAAAACATAGACTTCAGTGAGAGGTTCCTTGGAGAGGAAACTGTTACAGAAGGTAAGATGCATTTTTCATGCTGCGATTGATTGCATTTAATTAATTTTTTTTAATTGCATATCTAAAAAAAAAAAAATGATCAGACAATAGTGAACAATCCATCATACTTTCTGCTATTTCCAAGCTACTGCAGTGTCTGTAGCCAAGGGATTGTCTTGTTTCCTCCTGACCCGTGTCTGACCCATCGTTTCACCTCTCTGTAGCCTATGACCTGCCCCTGCGGCCTAATGAGGCCCACATCTTCTACAGCAACATGAGTAAGGTGCTGGTATCGTTGCTCGGGAGAACGAAGAGCATTGACAGAGACGAGAGCAAGCATGACAAACCTCAGATGCCCTCTGATAGACACTGCCTGCAGACAGAGAGGTATAATAACATCAGTAACCTGCTGCTGATAACCAAGTGGCTGTTCCAGCTTATATTTTATATTTCTAACCATTGCAGCAGTGGATATGTATTCACACATTACAGATTGAAGTGTTAGACTTTTGTTTGTGGTGTTTATATTGCAGCTCTTTGTGTAGGTGAACACTACTTTTTGTTTCCTCAGTGGTTTTCCTAATGGCAGCGTGTCCCTGGATGTGCTGCCAGTGAAAGGTCCACAGGGTCCAGCACTGAAAGTTACAGGATCCTCTTCAAAGGTACCAGAAGTTGTTCTGTCCGCTGGAGAACACAAACACTTTGGTTTCATAGTTTGCCAAATTTATTGATTTTAGAGTAGGGGTGCACAATATCACTGCAATGCAAGTGTTTACAACAAGAGTGCTTTAATGCCGTTTTTGCTACTATATTTATTTCAAGTGTCATGCATTCACACGCTGATATTGATATGATTTAGTGAGCTGAATTGATGCTTAATGCTCATAGGTGTTGGATATTTTTAGTGACTGAGACGCTAAAGCTCACAGTGGTGGGGACATTGTGTAAAGAAAGGAACAAGTCAGGGAAATATGGGTTAACCAAAACCATCATGACGGTTTATTTAGCTGATACTGTGAAGTCCTAATTTGGATTAGTGGTGGGTGATCTAATAAATGAAGGATTGGGATGTGTTCATAATCTGCCAAAGCAAAGAGATAATAGTGTTGTCTGTTAGGCCCATTCTGTCTTGTTGTTCTACGCTCATCAGTTCTGGTTTCCTTAGCTTCTTAAACTAAACGTATATGAGTAGTTTTAATGGTTATCATGGTAAAATTTCCAGTGGTTGAATTAAAATGAAATGACGATGGAAAATATATTTGGTTACCACAGTTTAATAACCTCTGAGTTTTTGGACTGTCAAACAAACACAGCTTTAGTGTAGAGCCCAGCAGACAGCAGTGAACATAAAGCAGGTAAATGTAGCTGTTTTTGAGGGTTTCTAATGTGGCCTCCTAAATGGTCTGGTTTATCTTTTAACAAGTTATCCGCTTGTGAGATTGTTTGAATCAGTTTTTTAGCAGAAGCTCTGCTTACTCGTCTCAAGACAGCAAAAATATGAATACAAGGCTTTGTACCTGAAGCAGTTTGACAAGCGCCTCTATTTTCTATTTTGCGGCACAGCAGATGAACTGAGACACAACTTCCTTCAAAGCTTCACAGCTGGATCCGTACACTTATAAACTTCCCTTTTTAAAGATGATAAAACGGCATGTAGTATCCTGTCCACTCATCAGAAACAACAGGTTTTTTGTTTATGACTTCAGGCTGGAGGCTAATTTGTCATTGACATTTCATTAAAGGAAGTTGTCCAAATTGTTGGCTGTTAATCACAGCTTGCTGAAACATCGGAAACAATATTAATGCTGGATGAACTATGACTGATGCTCGGCAGACAGAGATCAGGCGGTCATGCATTTACTCATTTCATGAACAACTGTTGTTGAACTCCCTATAAATATTTCCAAAAGTGAAAGCACAATCTTTTGCACGAATCTCTTTTAGGCGTGCACCAACTTAAATGTCCTCTTATGCTTTTCTTTATCAGATATACTTTGACTTGGGGAAACTATAATAAAAGCGTTATTGTGATTTATCTGTAATAAAACGAACGATTGTAATATCCACCATCCTTGATCCACCGCTCCTCCATTAGGCTTCAGAGCCACAGTCCGAGTCGTGGATCATCCACCCACAGCAGCTGGTCCTCACAGCTCCCACAATCAGTGAGTTTTGGACAAATTCTGAAAATCAGTTTCATTTTAAATTCAGCTGGACAAGCAACAGTTGGATGTTCTGTTTTTAGATGGCCCGTCCAGCACCAGCCAGGTTCAGATTCGAAACAACGCTTCTAGAGAGTTGAACTTTGACCTTTCGTGGCCAGCTCACTGCCTCACCATCACTCCACAGCATGGAGTTATTGAGCCTCAGTAAGTCTTATTCTGTTTTTGAGTCATGACTTGGTATCTCTGTATTATTTAAACATATTCTGCCGTTTCACTCATTCAGTTTATAAACCACTGGACAAGTAAAGTGGACATAATTCTAACTTTATTTTATTTGAGTTTCAGTAGATAAACATTAAGTGAGCTGATGATCTGGCAGACATGGGCTGGTATGACAACTGTGAGGGAAAATGCCACAGTTTTTCACTATAACTTTATAACAAAAATGAATAACATCATTTAACTGCTGTTATTTGCATCAGAATAAAAGCGTTATTTACGCTGCTGCTAAAATAATGTATAATATTGATATTTTAACTTATAATGTTGTCATTGTTTGTTACTGTTACTGCAGTTTTAAAACTGCTACCTAATAAGAGCTTCTTTCATTTCCACACCGTTAGGGTGGCATAGTTAGCACTGCTGCCTTGCAGCAAGAAGGTCCAGGGTTTGAATCCCAGCCTGGGGTCTCTCTTTCATGGGGTGTGCATGTTCTCATACGTGGGTTCTCTTTGGGTACCCCAGCTTCCTCCAGTATTCCTAAAAGATGACTGTTGGGTTAATTGGTTACTCTAAGTTGCCCTTAAGTGTGAGTGTCTGTTTGTGTGCATAGTTGGTCTGGTCACTTCCCTTATATTTTGTAAACCCAGGTGCCAACTCCAGATTCTGATCAGCCCCAACCCCTCATTAGCCACAAAACCTGCCCTGCTGCCATGGAGCGGACAGATTTATGTCCAGTGTGACGGACAGCAGAAGGTATGACGCCCTAGATATGTTGTTCATTTTGAAATGCATCAGCAATTTCAAACAGATCCTCTTTATGTGTTTTGGAGCTAATGGATGTCGTAGTGCCATCAGAAGGTGGCAGTATTGACCAGTCTGAACGGGGCTGTAATGCATTGAGTAGAATATGTGGTTCTCAATAATCAATTACCAACTAGTCGTCCTGGCTATATGCAAGAGGAAAACAAATAGATACAGCTAGTATTACCTCTGCTTCTCAGTGATGTAGCCAGTTGTGTGTAGTGGTGTGTTAGATTACCACACATCATTCTAAAACCCTTTTTCCCAAAGTAGAAAGTATTTTATAGATTTCTGTTTCTGATGAATATGTTCAGTATTGAAACTAGGTTGTGTATAAACATTGATGTACTGGTATTTAACACACATTATAAGAAATGGAAAAATTGTGCCTTTAAGCAGAAAGTAAGAGACTCTGCATGAATGATTGTTTTCTAGTTCATTAAGGTCCAGATTCGTAGGGACTTGGCTCTGGATGTGTCTGCAGCTCCAACAGACACCTCTCTGTCAGCCCTGCCTGCTCAGGCTGCTACTCCTGTGCTGCCTGTGGCCCGACCCGGCACCAAGCCATCGGCAACCCCACAGACACCTCCCAGCCTGGTGGAAATGAGCAACAAGACCATCACCTTTCCAGCCACTCCTTCAGGAGAAACATCAGGTGAGGAAGTGATTCCTCAATGCGTTGTGTTGATGACGGTAAAGCGACACAGAAAGGCAGTTGTCTGGATAAACGGTTATTTACTCTGAGGTGTATGAACATAATTTTTATAGCATCAGGTAAATAATATTCAGGAAAAGAAGAATGAAGGTGTACAATACACACAATAAATCCACTCCTCCTAACTCCAGGTCAGAAGTTGTGTGTTTTAATGGAACATGTTACAAAGCAATCCTGTATCACTGCCACTATTTAACTAAGAAACCTGAAGATGTTCTGTAAGATCTGATCTGTAATGAATGGATATTTACACGCAGCACAGCCTGTAGGCAGACAGAATGACCTGCGGGATGATCTGGGACTTTCTAAAAAAGAAAATCCTACAGTGATAATGAACTGAAACAGCTTCACAGTAGTTGAAAGGTTTGAGTCCCAGCATGCAGACTGTTTATTGGTGAATATTTCTGCTGTTGTTTCAGAGGCCCAGTTGGAGGTGCAGAACGGTGAAGAGGAAGTGAGGTGGTACCTGTCCTCCTTTGCTCCTCCATATGTTAAGGTATTCTTCACTCACCTTCAGTATTTTACTTTCAGCTTTCATTTAAACTTCTTTTGAATACTTCCTTGATTTATCGTAGTAGTTGAAAAGCCAACTAGTCTGCTTGTATTTAATCTAGTTCAGAACTGCCATTGTAAACCTGTATTCATTTATCGTTGAACCTGGCTATTTGTACTTTTTAAAAATGTATTTTCTGTGTTTGGGAGATCATGCTGGTAACATTTTGACAGTCTGGTATGAAAGACGTGTCCCACCTGAGCTGTCTGGCTCCCCTCAGGTGGGGAAGAAAGAATCTACTAAATAACGCTGTGGCCTCCCGTCCCTTTCTTTTGAAATGTAAATTTGTGAGTTAGGGATGGGCATTTATTGTCGATCATTGTTTATCACAAAAAAAGTCTTCAGACGAATTTCGATTTATTGTGATGACGATAAATTCCAATTAACGATGTCTGAAAACCTCAAAAACTAACAATGTTGTCAAGATTGTTACTTTTCTCCACTTTTGGTTCTAATGAGATGATCAATAAATATTATTCTATATATTCTGTGTGCAGATTAGTGAAAATTATCACATACTTTATGTACCTGGTGTCCTGAAGATGCCTACTTCAACATGGGTGTGTTTTAGAAGCAGTATCTATGATTGTGGTGAACTGATTGTAGTGACATACAGTCACAGCCATATGGTTGTCTGAAAAAACTACAATGAAGTTATTACATTTTTTTTTATTATTGTCACTATTATTATCACAATAGATACCAACAAACATTTCTTGATTGAAAATCTTAAGTCCCTATCACCCATCCCTACTATGGGTTATTATGTACCTGTTATGGCTGATATTAATTGGTTTTTGCATTGCTTTGGAGGGAGTTGATGACTCGGAAGATGTTTACCGGGCCACCTACACAGCTTTCAGATGTTCCAGGGTCTCAGGAACTCTGGGGGCCCATGAGAAGATCCAGGTAGGCACTCGCTCCCAACCAGACTGATCTATTTTAAGGAGGTCATCTGAGTTTAGCTGCAGAGGTCTTCAAGGTTTAAGAAAATGTTCTTGTTATAATTAAATAGAAAACTAGTTAGAATCCTAAGAAGGGTTAGGGTTTTTTCTGTCAGAAAATGGAAACAACTACTTCCATATATACAACAACAGCTTCTATATATATACAAATATTGGTGGCTACCTTTTTTAAATGCTGATGTGGCCAAAGAAAGCTAGCAGCTAGCTCAAATCTGTGACTTACCTGATCAACACACCAGAGTAAATTAAATAAATATCAGATTCTCAATCCTAACACAGATCGTGAGTCTTTTAGATCTCTCTTAGACCCCTTTAGACTTCTCTTTTACAACAAAAGTATGGCAGGGTTTTGAGTTCCTTTATGTGGCTGACTGTACTGATTCCTCCAATGGGTTTCTGCTTTTCAGGTCCCCGTCACCTTCCTGCCCAGAGACAGAGGGACCTATGTCCAGTTCTGGGACATGGAGTGCCACCCTGTGTCTGAGCCCCAGCAGAAATCCAGAATCCGCTTTCAACTCTCTGGCACGGTGAGGACTAATTTCTTGTTTTGGACCCTAACGTAATACAGTAATGCTTAAATATCGGTAATCATATTTTGTCTTGCACTTTGATCCAATTGATCCTCCAGTCACACCATAGTAGATTAATCAGAGCTCCTCTACAGTGGGTGGGCCAGGGTTAATCATGTTACTAACAGCTTTTTACATTGTTTTGCTTTATTTTGAAGAACTGTGCTGTCTCGAAACCTCTGCTGCAACTAACCGGAGCCACACATGAAGGGCGTAGCAGTCAACCATTGTAAAATAAGGAGTTCAAGACATTTTGAATAATTTATTTTTGAGTGCCCAAATTATTCTATTAACTTTTGATATTTAAATAAAACATTAGGTTTAGTAATTTAAGGCAGACTATGTAAGAATGGACTCCCGCTTCCTTTAGCCAGCCAATACCCTCAGAAGCCGCATAGTCAAATAAGATCCGCCTTTGGGCCATCTAAGCTTCACATGATCTCAGAAGATCTATCTGCTCAGATAGCCTCCAGAATGCAACACCTCTTAGTTGTAAACAACTTGGCCATCAACCACAAAAACTACTGCATAATAACAAAACAGGACAACTCCACACAGGTCAGAGGCATCGTTATGAAGACCAACTTGGGCCTTTACCAAACCCTGATAATCCTACAAAGCTCCACTAAAACCATCATCAGAAAATACAAAGATTACGGCATACAGAAAGCCTCCCAAAGGAGTTCTCCTCAGAACCTGACAATCAGGCAAAGAGGGTAATAATCAGAAAAGCAACCAGGAGGCCAAAGATGATCCTGATTTATTCTGGGCAGCTACTCTGGCAGCTACATCTGTTCATTGTGTCACAAGCCTGCCTTGCTCAGAGCCAGGCTATGAAAAATAAGTCAGGAAAATGCCAAAGAAAAAAGACTCCATCAAATGAAAGGTGGTGCTGGGGTCAGATCTAACACGAATTGAACTTTTTGGCCATCACGGGCAAAACTATGTCTGGTTCAACCTTCTCATGATGCTTTGGAACTCTGTTTCTACATTGAAGCTTGGTATCAACGGTGACTAGGAAACACGGACGTGGCAGATTATAGGGAATTTATAGGGAGACCTGTAACCCTAAACGCACTGCAAAACCTTAAAGAGAAACACTTAAATGTATTTATTAATTCCCTTTGGGATTAATAAAAAATATTTTTGAATTAAATTAAATTGAATTGGCCAGTAAAGAAGAGCTGGAAAGGAGTTTAAACTGAAATAACTTGGAACATAATGCTGAGAAAATCAATCAATGCAAAATGCTTAATATGTCCCTACTCAGAGCTCCACCCACCCTGGGAGGTTCAGGTTAATACCAACAGTACCACCTCCCTGCTGGGACTGTTTTCTATCGGGCGAATCCATTTCCCCCCCCTGATGGATGCAGCTGAAATGAAAGGGATAGAGGATGACCTCAAAAGTGCTGTTGATCCTTAAAAAGGTTCCTGAAGTGGAAACCTGTGTTGAGCTCCAGTGTTAAAGGTTCAGGGTAGTATAATGGAAAGATTACCTTTCAACTGAGAGGTCTCCAAGCTTTAACTGTGTGCACGTTTTGATGTTGAAGGACCTATTTAAAGAACGAGCTTGTTTACATGGCAAGATCTGTAGCAGCAACTCTGAATATTCAACACAACTGAACAGCAATACTTAAGTCATGTCCATGTTTTGTGAAGGGAGTAAAATCTGGACCAATGGAAGGACCGCAGGACGGAAACTGTTCTCTGGTGAGGACAGAAGCCACAGTAAAGAGCAGAAAGAGATCTGATTGGTCAGCAGGCAAACCTGGGTGAGTTCAGCTGTCGTCTGGAATCCTACCCAAGATGGTGGTTTTGGGATGAAACACTGAGGAATTTGACAGCATAACTAATGACTTTTGTAGGTTAGACATATAGAATAAATGTTCAAAGGAACAATTTAAACACTTAAAATGTTGTTAATTTCAGTCAGGAGGAGGCAGTGCGCAGGGGTGTTTATTCCCCTCAGGATCTGTACACCTTCCCAGACACACAGGTGGGGGAGTCCAGCACGCTGAAGGTCAATGTCCGTAACAACTCGTCCGACACGCACGAGGTGAGGCGTTGAAGGTTCTCAAAAAGTCAGTTTTCCTCCTCACTGCGGTACAACCCAACCTAGGCTAACCAAGGTAGAGAAGTTGGGTTAAAGCATGCGAGGATGTCTTTATGTAAAACTAGTCTTTAGGTAAGAACATGTCTGCATGCAGTGTTAGTCTGAGCCTGATTTGACAAGTGTCAACCATTTCATTTATGTTTCTATTTTTCACAGTTTATTGACAAAGAACTTGCACGACTAACTTGCTGTAATCATATTAAACATCCACAACATTTACGTCTGTGCTCTGCATGGATTTGATTTGTGGCTTTTCTAATTGACTTGCAGCTGAGATTTGTAAAGCCTAAGGAGCCCTTCCACATGAAGCATTTTGGTTATTCCTTAAGGTGAGTCGCTTGGTTATGTCCCTCACAGGAGTTCTCCATTCTGCAGTCAGATTTGTAGCTTGATTTTGATCTTTTTTCATTGGTAAAAGAGGTTATGTCTGATTTCTATCCACTTCTTTTTTCCCCTCTTTGTAACTAGTTGTATTTTTGTTCTTAATTCACGTACACAGATGTTGATGCTTAGCTATTAAGTGTGGTTTGAAACAAACTTTGTAACTGAGTTTTCCAATTGTGAATGCTTTCCATGGAGGTCCTGTGAAAACCTGGGACCTGGAAGGTAATGTTACTGTGTTTGGGATTAACTTGGGGCCTTGAGGAGTACAGTTGTTTTGTCTAACCAGCGCTTCTCAGAGAGGCTCCCAGTTCCAAGGTACCAACCGTGTTGTGATTGGCTGATTACGGACTTTGCTCATAATGGGCATGTGTTTTGTTTTTTAAAATTAAGTGTATGTTAGGATCTGTTGGGATTAGGTTTGTTCATTCACAAATAAAGCAGTGTATACCTACGTTAAGTCATGCTAATGCCTGAACATGACCCAGCTCTGCAGCTGCCGTTGCGTGACGTCTGTTTTGTAATGGCCTCATTGTTTGCAGCTTGCTGTAACTCTTATCAGGATCTGTGCAGGTCCTGAAAAGTCGTGCATGTTTCAGTTTCAGGTCCATTTTTTTTATTCTCATTTCCTTGTATCATGCTTCATGTTCATACAGCTGTGTGAGTACAGAGTTCAGAGTGTCGATCAACCAAAGATTTCCTTTTAAACCAAATATTTGTTCTGATGTTATTGAGCCTAACAGGGTTTAGAAATATGCTCCAGAAATCTTAAAAAACACTGTCATGCAGTGCTTTACAAAGCGAAGGGTGAAAAGTATGCACACCGTCCAAACTTTTCACCCTTTGTCACATTACAATTGGAAAGTTTAATGAATTTCTTGGGACTTCTGACTATCGCGAAGTGGAAGAAAAAGGATGCAGGATTTTCAAGCCTTTTATAAAAAGGAAAAAGTGAAGCCTGGAGTATATTTGCATGCAGGACCCTTTAAACTGATACCCCACAATGACATCCAGTGCAGAAAAACAGCTGTTATACGCTCTGTTTTATTGTTCTGGGCTACTTTACATAGAGCTGTCACATAAAATCTCAAAATATGTTTAGGTTTGTGGGTGTAATGTGACGAGATGTGAAAGGTTCAAAGAGTAGAAACGCAAGGCACTGATACTGGATTAAACTGTACCCATTAATTTTCAATAGTTCATGTATGGCACTGCTGTAACATCTGGTGTACATAAGAATTAAAGTAAAGCTTATATATTTGTAGTTCATACACTTTGAATGTGTTTCTTAGTGACAAACCTCTGTGTAATTCCTCTTATTCTTCTCCCTTATCCATTAGATCCCAGCATTATGTCAAGCTACCTGTCCAGTTCAAACCCAATACAGCAGGCAAGCATACTGGCCTGCTGCTCATCCAGTCGGAATCAAGTGGAAGTCTGGTTGTTCAGCTGAGTGGTGAAGCATTGCCTTGAATTCTTGCTTCTGTTGGACGGGACAGATGAGAGCAACACATGGAAGACCAAACACCAAATGCTTCCTCTGAATTAAAAGCAGAGCCTGGATTTAATTCCTTTTTGTAGAATTATTTCTATAGATGTAGACTGTTACTTATTGAGTGGAGATGCCAACCAGAACCCTTTGTGTCTGTGAAGAGGGCTCAGCTGTCCCCGGCTTACTCGTGAAAAGATCGTTCAGAATGATTGAATGTATCCAGCTTACAATTAGTCTGCACCACTGTGGCGTTTCCAGGGGGGATGATTTCTGTCACTTGACCCTAGGCTGGGTGTTTGCCTTATCCCCTTCAGTTATGTCACAAGGCGGCATTGTTGTTTCCACAGCCTCTGTCAGACAGCAGCAGTACCAGTTGAGATCCATTTGGCATTACTTGCACTTGATCACACAGGAAGGCCTCTGTCTGCTGTTTGGCACTATAGCTGCAACAATTCTGGTTTTGAAAAAAGCTGCATTGTGTTCACTTTTCCTCCCGTTATGTTGTGGAAATCAGAAACAGAAACCTTATGACCCAAAACTAAGAGAAGTCATTTCTGTCTGGATGGTTAGACAAGTATGAGATTTTGTATCTTATTTGAAAGTTCTTTATTTTTTAAATGTCTGCTCTAGGTCTTTGTACGTTTCAGGTTTTTCAAATCTTTTGTACTGTTGTGGTTTCTATGGAGATGGCGCTTCATCCACTTAAAGCCCACCTGCACAGTGGCCTTTATTTTGGGCCATGTGCTGACATCCCTGCAAGCTCTAAGATTTTAAAATTGTCCAGATGCATCTTATTTTTCTAGATCAAGGCAGCTCACTGCAGCATTAGGGTGGTTAATGGTTGTGATTACATGCTAAATCAATTTCCTTAGGGGGTTTTGTTCAGAAACTTGCCAGGTCTCCCTAGTATGGTTACCATGGCAAAATGTGATTAATCACTGTTCCAGGCACAGAAAATTTGATCCCCGTTTCCTTTTTTGGCTCCAAGGCAAGTCGCCAAAATTGCTCGAGGGGAGCATTGGATCCACATCCCTAATGAGCTCTGGAGCTGGATTGGCATGGGAAAAGGTGTGCAAACTTCATCAAGCATGTGTCGTTAACTTGTTAGATGGCACACACTTTGGCAGCAGAACACTAATGTCTGGCATTATTTACCTGCATGCATTGGAAGTTTTATTATGCAGGTACTATATTGTCTGAGGTATCTAAGAAACGTTCTGAAACCTAAGGATGAAAATTTGCACTATTTTATGTAATGTATGTACACATTTTAAATAAAGGGTAATGATTATTGTATTTTGAGTTTTGCTTTTTCAACCAGTATTTTTAACAAGTTGTGGAAATAGCTCCTCTACGGTGCATCTACAAAGTATTCACTTTTTCCACAGTTTGTTACAGCCTTCTTCCATAATGGAATAAATCCCTTAAGTCGCTGGAAATACTTTGTGTATGCGACGTATTCAGAGGACGCCATGCATTTGTCATGGATCATTTCTATTCATAAAACATTTATCCTCAACCTGATCAAGTGAGAACTGGATATCTGTTGTAAATTAGTATGTTCATGTCAATCGATGACTCCAATAAACTCCCACAGTTATTCTCAAGTGGAAATGCTATTTACTTTACAAATAAGCTGGATCATTTGAACTTGAAAAATGATTAGTCATCAATAAAGTGGGAACTTGATAGCCCGCCGTTTCATTCTTAAATGAATCTTTGACCTAAAAAGTAGACAAAAAGGCCAGGAAGAACATCTGCATCTTGGTCTGTCCCTGCTGGGACGCTACAGCTTCAAACGAGGTCATTGTTTTTGTTCTGCTGCTGTACGCCAAGTGACCAGCAGATGTCGCCAAAGCGCCACTACCGCCCGGCTGTCGGCAGCGTCTGCTGTACAGTAGGACAGCTGAGCTTTATTTTGCGTCCCAGCCTTGACACCACTGTAGTGCAGTTGGACCTGACGTCTAACATCCACAGCATCACAGAGCAGCCAACCAGTCACGGCGGCTTTGCACGTGAGTGGAGGCACGAACAGGTGAGAGACCGGTGAGATTTCTGAAAGTAATTTCTGTGCAGACAAACTGCTGCTGTCGTTGGCAAATGTTCTAGTTAAGCTAACTGGTGCAGCTAAATTATTGTCGGGCAGTCCGGGTCGGCTCTGCACTTTGGGCCAGACGCTGGAAGTTGCCGTGCAGAGTGGGAGCCGCTGTATGAGCTGCGCCAGACTGAAGAGCTAAGCTAAGTTAGCAGACGTGAATAAGGCTACCCATCCATCCATCTATCCCTCCCTCTCTCTCCCCCTTCCTCCCTCTACAGGAGCCAGGGCACCAGCCCGCTATCTGTCTGTCTGTCTCTGCGGGGTAACCCTGTCTCTCCCTCTGACCGGGGTCTCTGGTTTTGCTTTAGTAGACACAGAAATATGTCTATTTCCTATATTTGTTTGTGTGCCAGGAGCTGTCATGTTCAAGATTATTAAAAGAACTAGCTAGCTTGGAGCTCTAACAGTTAAATACTTAATTATGGCTTGAGGGTGGGTTTTCAACTTTGACATATGCAAATGAGGCGCAGTTGACTGGGTCTGATGTGGTGACTTCATGCAGGCTGAGCTGGTTAAAGAGTTTAACACCCGAGGGTTGGAGGGGGGTATTTGCCCCCTGATGGATTTCCTCTGCCTTTTTGTCACTTAAATGTTTCACATCATAAAGCTAATGTTGGCATCAGTCAAATCAGACATTTAATTAAGAAATGCAGTTATTTCATTTCATTATTAAAGGAAAATATTACAAACCTACCTGTTCAGAGCTGGACTTTCTGGGATGCTTTGGATCATTAGTCTGCCATAACCCAAGTGTACTTAAGTTTAGGGCCAACAATCGATTTAACAGATGTTCTCCTTCAGCATTTTTTGGTACAGACCAGAAATCTTTATTCCATAATTTACAGCATGATCCTGAAGCAACTCCAGAGCACAGCTCTACCACCACCATGTTTTGGTATGATGTTAACTTCTTAAATTCTATTACTTTTACATCACCTTCCAAAAAGTTGCACTTTTTTCTGTCGGCCCAAAGAAAGACATTCCCAAAAGTCTTGGGGTTCATCATAGTATGTTTGGCAAATGTGAGGCAGACCTTTGTGTTTTATCTTATCAGCTGTGGTTTTTGCCATGGAACACTCCCATTAATATTTCTTTTTGGAGAATCGTGGTCACTGATTAAAAACGGAGACAGGTGAGACCTAAAGTGATTTAGATGTTGCCCTAGGGTTCCTTTTTGACCTCCAGTGTGAGTTGTTGATGTGCTCTAGGAATAACTTTGTCATGCTGGCCACTACTGGGAAGGTTTACCACTGATCCATGTTTTCCTCTTTGTGGATAATGGCTCTCACTGAGGTTCAGTGGAGTCCCAAGTCCTAGAATTGATTACGTAACTCTTTTCAGACTGATAGATGTGAATAACTTTGTTTCTCTCTTGAATAGTTCTAGATCAAGGCATGATGTATTGCTTTTTGAGATGTTTGGCCTACTTTATATTATCAAACAGGTTCATTTTAAGTTATTGCTTAATTGCTACAGTATGGCAATAAGACCTTGGCTGTGCCTAGTAAAACTGAACCCAAGCAGGGCGATTGCTTTTTCACCAGGGCCAAGCTCTGTTTCTTTTCCTTTAAATAGACTATTAAAAAATGGCTTTTTGTATTTTCTTAGATGATCATTTTCTGATCTAATTATATTTGTTTGATCATCTGAAAGATTTAAGTGTAACAAAAAACGATTGAACAGAAGAAATCTGGAAGTGGACCTACTTTTTTTACACCACTGTACAGGACTTGAACCGTGGACTTTTTCAGAAGTAGCAGCAATCTTCGCTCTGTTCACAGTGACATTGTAATACTTAGCATAGGAATCCCATTAGCTCTACTGACTCTTATGTCTGTAGAATTGCCTTTGAAACCTTGTATGGCGATGTCATGAATGAATGTAACCATTGTGTTTCTAAATTAAAACGGCAACAAGTGTTTCAAGCAGGCATTCTCTTTAAAGGCCTAAAATAAAGCAGGTTAGTCTTCCACCGTTCGCTAAGACATGGAAAGTTTGATACAGACCTGTAGGATTGTTGAGTAACACGAAGCTAATTCCTTTTTACAAGGCTGGATGTATGTCAGCCATCTTTAAACTTAAAATACATTGGTGTGTTTTGAAGGTCTTAGTTTGGATCTATGTGGGCAAGAACGTCCTCTAAGCTTTATTGAAAGTTCTCCCTGTCTGCTTGCCTTCAGTGACTTCCATACAGTCATTACAGTGACAAAAAAGTTGTTTTAGGATTTCTGCATTTATAGAAGTTATAAAAAAGTACTTAAAAAGAGTTACAATTTTCTAAAATGTCAGGAGATTTTTGTTTTTTAGCAAATACTGTAAACTTTTGTTACTCTTGTTCAAAACTTTTACAATTCCTCCTAGGGTTCTGGATATCTGCTGTAGCCCCCTTCTTTCTTACTAGACCTCTGACTTTAAACTGCAGTACTTGTAGCAGCAATTTCCTTTTAATGCAATGCCGATGGCCACACACAAATTAAAGTTCTTCCATACACCATTAACCATTTTCTATACTGGGTGTATCCATGCTGAACCACGGGGGCATGTACCTATCTCCAACAGTGAGATGGCAAGGAACCTATTCTGATGCATCATGGATCGGTTCCCAGTCTATTAAAGGGCAGCACTGAAACATGCAGTGCAGATAATCATGCTCCCACAACCACACACTAATACCTAAGGGAAATTTAGAGTGCCCAATTAATCTAAGTTGTGTTTTTGGATGGTGGGAGACAGCCAGTGTACCCCAAGAGAACTCTCGCATGCAAGGGGAGAACATGCAAACTCCATGCAGAAAGACCCCAAGTTGGAATTTGAACCCAAGACCTCCTTGCTGCAAGACAGCAGTTCTACCAACTGTGTCACCATGCAGCCGTATAAAACAGCTTTTGCAAAACGAACATAAGTCAGCATTTTGTGCCAGTCTAAAAACTTTTGTCCATGAATTTACAGAGAAACCTCTCACCCTGCTGTTGTAGAGTTTGACAGGTTTTGGCTGCAAGAGTGCACTGCAGTAGTGTAGGGAGCTAGAGTGGGTGTTGTCTTCACTCTGTACTGCAACGCTGATGAGGTAAAGCTTGTTTAGAACATGCAAACCTATGCAGAAAGACCACAGGCTGGGATTTGAACCTAAGACCTTCTTGCTGCAAGGCAACAGTGCTAACAACTGCGCTGTCATGTAGCACATCATTAAAAGACTGAAGGTAAACATTCTTTTCGAGTACAAATTGTTACTTTTAGCCCAAGGAGAGCCGCAGTTCTCTCATTCTGGCCATCCTCAGTACATTACATCAGGCCGTATTTAGACTGTGTAGCTGGCCGCCTTTGCTCTCGCGCACCAGGTAAAGATGTTTAATTCTCCCTTGGTGATGCTTCTGTAAACTCCGATGTATAATTTATCGTTGTGGTACAGAGAAAGACTTCTCATTAATTCACTATGCTGGAGTCAAGGGCAGTCCTTCTCTGTGAATGTGCACCTCCAGAGCTTTTACTGGAAGAAATGACCTTAAGATTCCTTGTATGAGGGAGGTCATTTAGCTTGACACCATGTTAACAAGTAGTTGACGAGCTTTTGTTGTTTGCCGTCATCTATGGAGATAACACCAGGCCCTACAAGCTTTATTTTTAAACAAATGTTGCCTTTCTTTAGAGACCATGTACTGGATATACAGCAAGTAAGATAAGTATTGAGCACGTCAAAGTTTTTTCCGCAGTATAAATATTCCTAATGGGGCCATTGACAAGAACAACAACCCTAGAGATCCATACATACTAAGAATCCAAAGTAGTCCACAAATTAAGTTATGAGTCAAAATGGAATGACACATGGAACAAGTATTGGACATACTCACAAAAATGTATTTAATACTTTCTAAGGAAACCTTTTTCTTCGGTAATGATAACTTCAAGACCTGTATAGAGAAACAAGTCACTTGCACTACTCAGGTTTGATTTTGACCCTTTCTTTCATATAGTTTGCTAATATTTTTAGGGGTCCTTTCCGTGCACTCTGACCTTCAGCTCTTTCCATCTGTTTTGGAAACAAGTCACAAACTGACTGGGCTGTTTTAGCAATTTTACTTTTTCTCTGAAACTAACTAAGTTTCCTTAGCTGTGTTTATGAATACTTTCCTATTGTCCCATATTGTAAATGAGTAAATATAAAATGTTCAATTGCAAGAAAATGCAGTGCATAGTAACCTGCAAGCTAGGTAGCACTAAGTTTTCGTCATGTGGAACAACGAAGAAAAGCAGAGAGCAGCAGCCTAACCTCTGACCAGATTATGTGATTAATCAAGAGATTAAACGGGGATAAAAGTATACTGAACAATGCTTTTTGAAAGGAAACTTTACAGATGATTGGTACCAGAGAGGCCAAACATTTAAAATCTAAAGCCAGAGAATATCTGGGTTACAATGAGACATCCCGACTAGGGCTGGAACGATTCCTCGAATGATTAAAGTACCTCGATTACTAAAATTCCTAAAGGCGAAATATCTGTTTTGAGACTTGAATAGAATTTAATTAACTATTCAGTGCACTGTGTTCCGGCTGGGTGGTTATTTGTGTTGCGCAACGCTCTCACTTCCACTAACGATAGCCTCTGCTGCTGGTACGTGGAGGCCAAGGCCGGTTATCAGCTATGGAGGGAGACGGCAAGGAGCAAAAACAAGGGCCTAGAAAATGACAGAGTATTAAAAGTTTGGCATCACTTTAAACTTAACAGAATAGAGAAAACAGTGAAGTGTGTGTACTGCAAAACCGACTTAGCTTTCCATAATAGCACGTCCTCCATGCTGCAACACCTGTGCAGGAAACTACATTGTACGGAGCCCAGCAGGTGTCAGCAGGTAAGAAAAAAAAAAAAACAAAGCCGGTGAAAACTCTGTTCTCAGTTTCTGCATTCCATCTGCACGGTTTGATAAACTATGTGCTCCATTTTGCGATCAGTGCGCACGGATTGCTCATTGACATCTGTCGAGATCATTGGATCTGTTGGCATATATAAACTTAAAGCACTGCCATGTTTCAATCAACACACTTCACAGCCTGTAATATGACTTTATTTTGTTACACTGAGATACTCGATAGATGTTGAGTAATCTGCGCGCATGGATTGCAAAACGGAGCGCACGGAGTTCAGCAAAGCGTGAGCACGGATTTCCACCGGCTGAGGTGTTCTTTTGTTTTGTTTTTCCCACTGACACTAGCTGGGCTCCATAGGAAACATCCAGTTAAGTCGCATGCTTTTTTTTTTATCAACTCACACTTCAAAAGCCCACCAGAAACACGTTTTTTAGTGAAGGAACACTTCTGTAAACAACAGATCTGCAGGATGAGACCACTCACCTTCACAAGAAAGCTGAAAGTAAGGTTTAATCTATTAAAGGCAGAGTTTATTATGTCTGAATTTAATTGTTTACCTTTTGGATAGGTAGTGTGTAATTATTATTTATTTCCTCTGTTTTTTGCACTGATAACATTATGCTTTACACTTTTTTGATTGTGACCATTTTCACTACAGAGGCAGCTAGCACTGTATTTGTTAACCACAAAGGACCAAGCTTTTAACATGTTGATGTTAGAATGTTTGCAGATGCATTTCTTACTAGAAATGTTCAAGTGTACATTAAAGACATGCCATGTTACTCTGAGATCAGCAGACTGAATGGTTTCCTTTTAAAGGCGAGCTAAAAACGTATCTTTTTAAATCTGCTTTTGTTTAATTTTATCTTATGGATTTCTTTTTGTTGAAGCACTTTGTGATTTTTGTGATAAAATGTTGATTTAAAAAAAAAGGAATTTAATTGCTTGCTTACGCCTGCAGCTTTATCAGATTTTTTTACAATAATGTTTTCTTGTAGAGTTATGTTCACGTGCCAGCACAGGTTAGAGTCTTAGATTAATGAAACTTTATCGTATTTACAGTATTAACGGTGTTGTTTATGCCGGGAATTGTGTTTGGGATCTCCGTGAGACAGTAAAAACTGGGTCACGGTTGTATGAAATGTCTGCAGGTCGTCATGATGGATCTGATTCCACTGGGAACCTATTAAAAAAGCCACACATTAGCACCCACCCATGCTCTCTAATTATTTTCATCATATCTTTTCAGAGGGGGCTGTTTGTGAAAGAACTTGCTCATTAATTCTCGAGCCTTGGGGTGTGTCCCGTTCTTATAACCAGGAGTTTGGCGAGATCTCAGAAATACGAGGATCTTCAAATATTTCAACTTGGAGGTTTATTTCTGCACTATAAGGTCCGTAATGCACATACATTTTGCCTAAAGGATGTATGTAAATGGAAGGAATTTTACACAACAGTATTGCAGTCTCTTATTTTAGGCTTTTTTTTAATAATTGACGATAGCTTAAATGACTAAAGCCATTAGTCAAGCCATGATGGTAGAGCCCAGTGGAAGGGGGGTTGGAAACGGATTACCAAGAAAAGTTGTGGAGAAACTCGGCAGAGAGGCAGTGAGTATTCTTAGCTCCAGTAATGTCTGCCAGGTTGAGCCGTTCGAAGCACAAACAGTGTAAAAGTGCTTCTCAGAGCCAGACTTCTGTGTCCGTCTGCCTCTTTGTTCTTATTAGTGTGTGTGTGTGTGTTAAATGCGAGCTCACCCGTGTGTTCTTTTGCCCTTTGCCAATTAGCAGCTTCTCACCTCCTGAGGCGAGAGGAGGAGTGTGTGCTCGACGGAGGAGAGAGACTTGACGGAGCTTGTCCTCTACTGAAGGATCAGCCGGAATCTGAACTCCACACTCCGGCTTTGGCTTTACACACAGACGCACACATGAGCCTCGTCTGTCTGCAAGGCCATGTGACACGGCAAAATGTGACATTATTGTGCTGGTGGAATGAAGGCGCTAGACTGGTAAAAACCAGGCAGTCTACACTGGTGTGTGTGTGTGTGTGTCTGGGTCGTTCTGTTTTTTCCGACCAAGTGTTTGTGAAATTGCAGAGTGAAAAAACATAAAGCACAAGATGTGGAAACAACAGACAGGGGAACTACTGCCTAGTCTGTCCAGAAGCTGCACAATACACACAAATCGTTTTTTTTTTTTTTGCTCATAAGTCGTCTTTATATAATTGTGTTAAAATATATATATTTTCTGGCAGTTTCATTGTTCACTCTACTTTTGCTTGCTTTAATTCTCCCCATTGCAACTCAGCTGTTTTTAAAAGCAGTTTGATAGCGCATGTAATTTGGCAATCTTTTAAGAAAATCTGTTTGAATTGTTGTATATCCTTTCTAAAGCACTGCAGGCAAGATTTTCACTTTCTCTCCAAAGAAAGAAAAACATTTTTACATCTCTGTTCCTTCTTTTTAAATGTTTTAAGGTCTTTTCTTGGCCAGAGCTAATCATCTGGCAGAGATGAACTAGTCAAACAGAGGTCAAAATGCTGAACAAAAACCTGAGAGAACTGCAGTGTTTTTTTTGTTTCTAACCCGGGTTAGAACACTGTGATAAGTTTGATCAAAGGGTTTATTTGTCCAAACGCTGTATTTTTCTACCCTGCAGAAATCATAGCATTGGGGTTTATTTCCATCCTGTCTAAATATGAAGCTCACTCAGAGCAGGCTACCAAATATGCTTTTTATGTGGTTCTTAGTCTCTTTCATGCTGCTGCTTTTCTTATTTCTATTGGTTATTTCATTGGTTGAGTAAGCATTAGGCGTGGAATGGTTTACAACGTCCATGGTTTGGTTCAGTTCAAGGTTTCAAATCAGTTTTCAGTCCGGTATACATTTTTACGTCTGGTTTCATTACTGAATGTTGTTACTGAATAACAGGTGAGTGACACCGTACATTAGAAACAGATAAGCCTTAATTTGTTTTTGGTTTTTTTTGTAATGTTTTCTCAAAAAACTGACTGACTTTGGCATAAGACGTGTAATTGTGAGTCTTTGGTACGGCTCATTGGTACACCCTCATTCTAAATGACAAAACGTCTTAAAACCATTAGCATGAGGTTTTATTCAGTCTCAAATTAAATAAAAATACTGACAATAAAGTAGTCTTTCTGCCAACTTCAAAACCATTTCTACGATCCCTTTCTGCCATCTTTGAAACCAACACCAAACACAGTTAAAACTACAAGCAGTTGAATCAGAAAGCAAACAAACTTCACAAAATAGCATCAAACCCCAAAACTCGGTTTCAGCTGTTCGCCACACAGTTTCTACACACACAACCAGCTGCTGAAAGCAGACTCGCCACAGATCCAAAAAATAAAAGTTTTGTCTTAATCCACCCAGGATTCACTTAACCAGCAAAGGAAGACCATAGTTATCACTTGCATTTGTAAACACAATTATTAACATAATGATTATTTAAATATTGTTTGTAATATCTGAGAAAAACTCAGTTATATTTGGGTATGTTATTTCACCAAAAACCCTTGGGACTTTAGAGATTAACCTACATAGGCTGTTAAGTGTTGACTGATACTTCCTATATTTAGCATTCTTAACTTCGCTGTGACCCTTAGACAAAGTGCCTTAGAAAGTAAGAGAAGAATGTTTCCTAAACCTCCAACCTTTAAACTGAACACTCAACTTTGCCTTAGTTATAGCTCTTTCACTGTCTGACGTTTAACTGAGAAGCTGCCCCCTGCAGTGCACTGCTTGCAGTCCCATTTTGTGGATGCGTTGAACAGTGGTCGAGGGGCTGCACTGAGCGGGCCATTTTCTCTGTTTGATTGTGTACCAATCAGTGTGATCTGATCTCACTAACACTCTCAAGCCTGATATTGTTTGTATGTTTGGGCCGATCTATAAACTGGCCGGGAGGTGCAAACCAATATCACAAAATCTGAAACACTTATACGAAGCTCGAGACGAATTCACATTTCAGAAAACAATTTAACAAGAAGTGAAACACTTTTACAAGTTCCGAAACATATTTACAAATTGACAAAATCTAACAGAAAGGGAGTGTGCCAACTTCGAGGCTGACTCTGTGTTACACTATATTCTGTGACCACCGTATGTTGTGACCATAGGAGGCGCTGTTGCGTTTATACACCATATCCTGGCCTCAAAGAAGAGCATTCTACACCAATTGCATAAGCTTGGTCAAAGAGAGTGGGGCAAACGCAAAGAAAAATCCGAGCAAGCCCTGTCGTTTTTTGTAATGGTGACTTGCGTAGAAAATTTTAAACTCAACTTTCACACAATAATAGAGCGACTGGACCAGGATATGACAGCTGTTACCGTATATTGTGACCATGTATATTTCAATAATAATCAGGATGTTTGTGGTCAAATGTCACTTTTTATTTATTTTAGGAGGTAAAGAGTAATCAGAAACAAGGTTTTAATAGTTTTGCAATTTTTATTAGTTTTTATTTTTATTTAGTTTTGACTTCACATTTTCAATTCTATTTTAGTTTTAATTAGTTTTTAGCATTTGTTTGCTAGTTTAGTTTAATTTTTATTTTTTTGAAAATGCTTAGTTTTAGTTTAGTTTTTATTAGTTTCAGTTATAGTTTAAGTCTTTTTTCTGAAATCAAATCCGGTGACATTTCCAGCTAAGAGATTAAAATAAATAAATGTTATCAAGATATAATGAAAATATTGGTACAGTTACAGTTTCATTTATTTTAAAATATTTATTCATAATTAAATGATAAAAATCAAGGGTACCTAATAGGAGGAAAGTCTGTCTACACTGTTAGCATTTCCTAAGAGTAATAAAAAAAATAAATAGCAGTAGTAATGTCTGTCTTCTTTACTCTCCTTTTTCTGACGCTCATCTGCTCTTTCCCTGCTCTTAGCTTTACTCTTCTTTCTATTAGTCTTTATTTTCCTCCTCTCTCCTCTTCTATCAGACGTTCACTATTCTAAAAGAGACATAATATAAACACAATCCTCTCCAAAAACATTAGAGCGTATAACATACTGAAAAATTACAATTTAACAAATAAAATAGGATTTTTGTTTTAGATACCCTTTAGTAGTTGGATATTTTTAGATACTAGGAAATTAGGATAATACTTTAAATATTAACTTTTCTTTTAATTATTTAATTATTTTCCTCAGTTGAAATACCAAAATTGCCATATTTAGCAAAAAGCAAAAGACAACCATTTTTACATGGAGCTACAGGCTCATACAGCAGAAGAAATGCACATTTAACCAGGTGATTCTCTCAAGTTGTGATATCAGCTGTCGTATTATCTGACTGTCTATATTTAATGTTACCTATTATATCCGTGTAAACAAAAGCAAAGAAATGTGTCAACACAAAACAACTACATTTTAATAATAACAATAATAATACTAATGTGCATGTGCACTGGTCCTGTTGCTCTGTAGAATTTTCTACGCAAGTCCCCTTACCAAAATGACAGGGCTTGCTCGAATTTTTCTTTGCGTTTGTTTGTCCTACTCTCTTGGGCCAAGCTTACACAAATAGCGTGGATTACTCTTCTTTGAGGCCAAGATACGGTGTAAAAACGCAACAGCGCCTCCTATGGTCACAAGATACGGTGGTCAAAGAATATGGTGTATCATCGGAGGTGATAACGGGAGTGTTCATGGTGACCCAGATGGACAGCAATTGAGTAGCGTAGAATTAATTCGGTTTTGTTTTTCGTGTGGTCAGTCCTTAGAATCTGAGAGACAACAAGCTCAATTCGTGGCAGTAGCATCTAGAAATGGTACTTCCACCACCGAAGGGTGCCATAGGCTGCCAGACCAGCAGTTATAGCCGCTAAGATGCTGCCATGCCGGTTGCCGCTAATTTTGTAAAGGCTAATGCTGATCATTGGCAAATGAGTTGTCATTAGTTATTAGCTATCGACTGTTATTCAGTAATTACTTTGAAATGATGATGCCATTATTGGTTATTATTTAATAAACAGTGTTAGACCCATAATATAGGTTGGCTGTATTTACTTGAGATGGAAGCTATGTCATAAATAGCATTATGTGTATGTATAACGTGCTGAAAGGATGACGAAGGGTCAATTTTCTAATCAGGCAATCACATGGCAGCAACTCAATGCATTTAGGCATGTAGACATGGTCAAGACGATCTGCTGCAGTTCAAACCGAGCATCAGAATGGGAAAGAAAGGTGATTTAAGTGACTTGTGTCAGTCAGGCTGATCTGAGTATTTCAGAAACTGCTGATCTACTGGGATTTTCACGCACTACCATCTCTAGGGTTTACAGAGAATGGTCCGAAAAAGAAAAAATATCCGGTGAGCGGCAGTTCTGTGGGCACAAATGCCTTGTTGATTCCAGAGGTCAGAGGAGAATGGCCAGACTGGTTCGAGCTGATAGAAAGGCAACAGTAACTCAAATAACCACTCGTTACAACCAAGGCATGCAGAAGAGCATCTCTGAACACGCAAAACCTTGAGGCGGATGGGCTACAGCAGCTGAAGACCACACTGGGTGCCACTGGGTGCCACTCTCAGCTAAGAACAGGAAATTGAGGCTACAATTCACACAGGCTCACCAAAATTGGACGATAGAACATTGGAAAAACGTTGCCTGGTCCTGATGAGTTTTGATTTCTGCTGTGACATTCGGATGGTAGGGTCCGAATTAGGCGTCAACAACATGAAAACATGGATCCATCCTGCCTTTTATCAACGGTTCAAGCTGGTGGTGGTGGTGTAATGGTGTGGGGGATATTTTCTTGGCACATTTTGGACCCCTTAGTACCAATTGAGCATCGTGTCAACGCCACAGCCTACCTGAGTATTGTTGCTGACCATGTCCATCCCTTTATGACCACAGTGTACCCATCTTCTGATGGTTACTTCCAGCAGGATAACGCGCCATGTCATAAAAGACGAATCATCTCAGACTGGTTTCTTGAACATGACAATGAGTTCACTGTACTCAAATGGCCTCCACAGTCACCAGATCTCAATCTTATAGAGCACCTTTGAGATGTGGTGGAACAGGAGATTCCCATCATGGATGTGCAGCCGACAAATCTGCAGCATCTGTGTGTCTGAATGTTTCCAGTTCCTTGTTGAATCTATGCCACGAAGGATTAAGGCAGTTCTGAAGGCAAATGGGGTCCAACCCGGTACTAGCAAGGTGTACCTAATAGAGTGGCCAGTGAGTGTATATTCCCTATGCTTCCATGCTTATTAAAACAAAATTGTTTCCAGTGACCAGTCTCACTTCACGTTGACCAAAGAACAGATGTCACTCATCAAATATCACCAACATCTGACGTGGAATTTCAAAATTAAAGGCCTTTAAAAATAGTTCATTTTACGTTTATTTGCCCTAAGCTTCTGTGTTTATTGCAACAAAACGGTTTGTTCCCAGTGACTTTCACTTCAGGATGACAAGAGAACACTTCCAGATTCCACTCAACGAATTTCATCAAGATTTGATGTGGAATTTCAAAATTAAAGCCCGTAAATGTTAGACATTTTCCATCTATCTTTTACTAATTTGCCGAATATATTCATGATATCATGTTTTATTGTCCGATTATTTGTGATCTCTTAGCACTTAAAATATGTTATAAGGATGACTATATGCAACTGCCACACCTATTAAGGTCTAGTATCTAAACAACTGAAGGGGAAGTTCCAGAAATCGGGCCAACGCCACTCGATTGCTGTCCATCATGGATTATCATGAGCGCTCCCGTTATCACTTCCGGGTCAGCCCCAGAGTTGGTACATTCCCTTTCTGTTAAATTTTGTAATTTGTAAAAGTGTTTCATGTGTTCTTGAAGTGTTTTCTGAAATGTAAATTAGTTTTTTTTCAAAATGTTAATTAGTTTTTTCTAATTTACATTTGAGAAAACAAATTTATATTAGTTTCGGAACTTGTAAATGTGTTTCAAGTCTTGTTAAATTGTTTTCTGAAATGTGAATTTTTCTCAAACTTTGTAAAAGTGTTTCAGATTTTGTAATGTTGGTTTGCATCTCCTGGCCACTGTGGATATAAGATCCTCACACTGTGTTGACATTAAGTAAATACACCATTGTGTAATGATATTAATGTCTTTACACAAAACTATATACCACGATCTAATTGTTTATTTAAAACAATTATTTTTGCACTCATAATTATAACATGACATGTAGTTATTCGAATTTTCATACTCGGACTGAAGCAAAAATATAGAACAAACCCATACATTTAGTTGTAGTTTTCAAGTAAACATACTAAATGTTGAAAATGTAATGCCTTTTTTGCTGGTCTTTATAGATTTACACTGGGAGTCCAACACACTGATATTAGCTGCTTAATTAGTCAGGCTATCTGCTCAGGTGATGAACATTCACTCACCTTGACTGCATGAGCTGCTGTCTAATTAATTAGGTTAATAATTATCTTAGGGGGAGTCATAGAACATGTCTTGAAGCAGTAAAATGCTGAATTCCAAACCCTTGATCCCAACACAAGCACTATAGGAACTAGAAGCCCATAAAAAGTGAAACGCATACTTCAATAAAATTACATGACGTGATGTTTCATAACAGAAGCACTTAAGACATTTTAACACGCAAGATACATTGCATGAAGATCCAAGTCTGTCCTCACCAGAAAGTTTCCTGAACAGGCAAATTTGTCTGTTCTGGTAGCAAGGGGAAAGTTTAGTGGTTCTCTTTCAACCAGCTGAGCCACAGTGCACAGCAACAGGTGTATGAATGGGAGCATTGCAATACTGGCACCTTTCCTGGCTGCTTTTTAGAAGGACTTTACCAGTAGGAACAGTTTGATGTAAAATTTTGTGTTTTTAAAACTGTGATTGTTTACAAGCTTGGTGTATGTTGGTGCAAGTTTCTGGTCCATGCTTAGTTGTTTGTATATCAATGTTTTTACAGTCAGATGCAAAGCCATCTGTCAAGCTAAAGCTTGGCCAACATCAACTCATCAACAGGATAATAGTCCCAAACAGTTGCAAATCTACATTAGAGCGACTGAAAAAGGTAATAATTAAGATAAAGCAATGGCCTAGTCAAAGTCCAGACTTCAGAAAGATTGAAATTCTAAGGTAGGACCCTAAGAGAGCTGTGCAGAAATGAATGACTAAAAACCATGATGAACTGAAGATCATAAATAGGATTTTTATGTAGATTTACTGCTGCGAATGATGGTTCTAAAACAGAATCATGGGATGTACGTTTTTCACACAGCCTTTTTATTTGGCTTCATAGTCAGACAGTCGGTCGGTCACTTTCTACCGCTTCTTCCATAGTGTGTCACGGGGAGGCTGGTGCCTATTTCAAGCAGACTATGGGCGGGAGGCTGCGCTGATGGAGACATTTCAGTGTAGCATACATATGAATTATTAATATAAGCTTGGTTTACATGTTATTTTTAGATATTAACATCTATCCAGTTATATGTGCTTAAGACGAGCATGTCAAATAAATGGGGCTGGCACAGTGACATGCTTATCCAGTGTGAATCAATAAACGTGGGTCCAGACGATGTGTCTGACTTTACAGAGTGCTTTAAAAAAACATCATCTTACTTCTGTTTCTGGCGGCTCATTAATGGCCCATTCATGTTCTGAAACTTAAGCTCAAACACAGCCGGCCAATGATATGGGCAAAACAACTTTTTGCATGCAGCACACACAAGACACTTCCTGATTGTAGCAGGGTTATTTTTCTTGAAAAGTAAAAAAAAAAACAACTGATTATTACATAAAAATTATGTGTTGAATCCATATATTTATGCCAATAAGCGATTATTATCACTGCTTCAGATATGGCTGGGTAAAGCGTGTGCAAAGACATTACAAAGATGCCTGTTTTTTTTTTTTTTACAAAATCATAAGATTTTGAACATTTAAACTAGACGCAGTTCAATAAAGGGAATAATTTTTTTTCTGGATCCATGCTTGAAGATGCTGATGAAGCTGTTGACACCACAGTTAAACTATAGTTAGTGTCTTTGATCCAAGCATGCAACCAGCATTTTGCAGTATTGCCGTATGCTTTATATATATCAGTTTTTGATGCACCTACTGTTGCAACAGTTTTTGACTTTCAAGTGTACTAAACACACTTGCTGGAAGTTGCTTCAGTGACATATTTTCACTCTGTCTTTCTCTTTCTCTTTCTCTGCTTACTGATGCACACCCATGACACATTACTGTGCTGAGTCATGAAAGCTCTGAGCCTGCTCCAGCTGACATTGACCAAGAAGTACAGAAAACCCTGAAAACTCTGGGAGCACTAACTTTATGTTTTTTGTAATCTATATTTTAAGTCTTGGAGTTCAGATTTTTATACTGATTAGTATAAAAAATGCATATTTAGTTTTTTAGCGTTAAGAATCAGTTCACAACAGAAATGTTGAGTTTTTTAATAATGCATTACTGGGACAGAGAATAAAGGCATGTAAACTGATTGGAAATACAACCTAAGCTTTGAACTGACAAAACCTGTCAAAATAATATCAAGTAGAATATTTGGGTCTTGTATGCAAGACTGGACACACTGGGATATTTAGAGAAACAAGAAATAGATCTAAGCCCTGCCTGTCCAAAAGAATTGTATTCTAAAATTCCTGGGTGAATATTATATATTTTAGCTGTTTCAGAATGATTTACTGATTTAGCTGATATGTCTTATTACTTTATGCTCCAATGAACATCTGATGTTTGGGGAAAAATTGTACTTTGTTTCAGAAGGTACAAACTGTTGGGACATAATGAAACCAAATACCTGCACGTGCTAAATCTGCAGATAAAAGAGAACGCTGTCAGACCCAGGTACGCTGTTGCATTTGGCTTTTTAATTGGAAATGTGGCAGCAACAGAGCTGTCAGTTGAAATGAATAGGATTTTGAAAAAGGTAAATTCATATAGAGAGCGGCAAACGATGTTGGTTGTTCCAAGACAATTAGTTCTGCAGTTTGGGACAAATACATCATACATCAGAATGTAAAGGCTGTGAAAGGGAAGCATCCAGGTAGACCAAGGAAGAAATCTAAGCTTTGGGGCAGAAAACTGAAAGCCATATGCAAAGAAAATAGAAAATGCACAACTAAAGAAAAAAAAAGCAAACGTGCAGGTTTAAAAAAATACTTGCCCTGTTTAAGTCAATACTAACCTTTGCTGCAGTTACAGCTGCTATCCATTTGGGGTATTTCTCTACCTCTTTGCACATCTGCCTAATATTATGCTGAATATTCTTTAAACTAAACCATTCCACTGGATTCTGGCTAATACTATACGTCTATCATGCTATTCATCAGCAGCAGGACATGGGAAAATGAAACTGATGCGTCTGAGCAGAAGCATAAAAATACAACTTTGTAGTTCTAGTTTGTCTGCATCCACAAGAAACATGACTTTGGCTTCAGGAACTCCCAGCGTGCAGACATTAAAGCTGCAGTAGGGAGTTTTGAGAAAACCATGGACTTAGCCTGAAAGTTTGAACAAACACTCCTTTCAGGTCCCTCCCCCTTGCTCTCTGCTGTGCTACAGCCCTCCCTCCACGGTGGAGCCTGCCGTGAACGTGTGGGCTTGTGTGCAGGGCCACCGATGACTGTGGATAAACGGCAATGGTGCATTTGCTGATAGGGATGAAACATCAATGATATAATTTACATTGACTATGTCCTGCTCATACTTGGGCTACGAACTTGGTCCTCCATCCATTAGCACAGCGCCATGGGCACAGCTGCAGCACACTGGCAATCTTGAGCAATGGTACGCTCTCTGCGGGAGAGGTTTGAGCAGCGTGTACATGAGCTGTATTGACACCGCTAAGACATTCCTTTTGGCTCTGATTAGTTGTTTCTGACAGGGAGCGGTGTATTTCTGCAAATGGCAGTAGTGAAGTCAAGTTTATTTATATAGCGCTTTTCAGCAACAAGGCACTCAAAGCGCTGTACATGAGGAAAAACATTACAATAATACAGAAAATCAATAACAGAAAAACAAATCAAATGACATTAATAATCCTTTGGGTTAACTGGTAAGAGCTGATTCTAGTCCAATCTTTCTAATAGAGGTAATTAGCTCATTAAGTCCTCTGTGGTAAGGAATTCATCCGGTGCTTGAAGAAAAATGATAATATTAATCCTTGAGGTCGCTGGTATGAGGCAGTTGTGATCCCATCCTTCAAATAATAACAGTCATGGGCACTCACTGAAGTCTAAGTAGAGAAGCTGGGTCACTGGTATAAAACAGTTTTAGTCCAAACTTTCAAATACTAATAATGTTTGGCTTTCACTGGTATGAAATAGTTGTAATACAATCCTTCTAAGAAATCTAAAAATCTATGAATCCTTTTAAGCAATCTAAAAATCTATGAAGCTACATTTAGGTAAAAAGAGGATAAGAAGAAAGACCACATTAGGTAAGAGGAGGGGAAAAAATCATATTTCACACTTTATCCTTAGCAGGATAAAGTTTGAGATATAAAAAAAAACCTCAGCACAAATAAGCAACATACAGGGGTTGGACAATGAAACTGAAACACCTGTCATTTTAGTGTGGGAGGTTTCATGGCTAAATTGGACCAGCCTGGTAGCCAGTCATCATTGATTGCACATTGCACCAGTAAGAGCAGAGTGTGAAGGTTCAATTAGCAGGGTAAGAGCACAGTTTTGCTCAAAATATTGAAATGCACACAACATTATGGGTGACATACCAGAGTTCAAAAGAGGACAAATTGTTGGTGCACGTCTTGCTGACGCATCTGTCACCAAGACAGCAAGTCTTTGTGATGTATCAAGAGCCACGGTATCCAGGGTAATGTCAGCATTCCACCAAGAAGGACGAAACACATCCAACAGGATTAACTGTGGACGAAAGAGGAAGCTGTCTGAAAGGGATGTTTGGGTGCTAACCCGGATTGTATCCAAAAAACATAAAACCACGGCTGCATAAATCGCGGCAGAATTAAATGTTCACCTCAACTCTCCTGTTTCCACCAGAACTGTCCGTCGGGAGCTCCACAGGGTCAATATACAAGGCCGGGCTGCTATAGCCAAACCTTTGGTCACTCATGCCAATGCCAAACGTTGGTTTCAATGGTGCAAGGAGCACAAATCTTGGGCTGTGGACAATGTGAAACATGTATTGTTCTCTGATGAGTCCACCTTTACTGTTTTCCCCACATCCGGGAGAGTTACGGTGTGGAGAAGCCCCAAAGAAGCGTACCACCCAGACTGTTGCATGCCCAGAGTGAAGCATGGGGGTGGATCACTGATGGTTTGGGCTGCCATATCATGACTTCCCTTGGCCCAATACTTGTGCTAGATGGGCGCGTCACTGTCAAGGACTACCGAACCATTCTTGAGGACCATGTGCATCCAATGGTTCAAACATTGTATCCTGAAGGCGGTGCCGTGTATCAGGATGACAATGCACCAATACACACAGCAAGACTGGTGAAAGATTGGTTTGATGAACATGAAAGTTAAGTTGAACATCTCCCATGGCCTGCACAGTCACCAGATCTAAATATTATTGAGCCAGTTTGGGGTGTTTTGGAGGAGCGAGTCAGGAAACGTTTTCCTCCACCAGTATCACATAGTGACCTGGCCACTTTCCTGCAAGAAGAATGGCTTAAAATCCCTCTGACCACTGTGCAGGACTTGTATATGTCATTCCCAAGACGAATTGACCCTGTATTGGCCGCAAAAGGAGGCCCTACACCATACTAATAAATTATTGTGGTCTAAAACCAGGTGTTTCAGTTTCATTGTCCAACCCCTGTATATACAAGACAACATATTGCAGGGATACGGTGAAGGCTGTATGTCAGGGGTGCGTATGTTTATATGAGCATGTGTGTGTGTGCAAAGTAAGTCCATGAAGCACTGCCACAGAGGCCATTGTCCTTGATGGTATGATGGAATGTTCATCAACCGGCCACACAGTTCTGAGCAGGTCCACAAATGTCCTCAGGGAAGGGAGGGGGCCGAGGGAGCAGAGCGTCATGTTTACATAACTTCCAGGAGAAGTTGAAGATGGCCAGTCATCAAGGCCATGCAGGGGAGCCAGATTCAGAAAAACAACAATTATTTGGGTCAGGCTGACTCTTAATTTTCCGTCAGCCTTGAGAGTCTCCCAGGTGCTTCTCAATGGCGAATCCAAACAGCCAAATTCCTGTTTTTTTTGCCAGATCCGAGCATACAACTTCTCCAAGATTTATCCCATTTCACCTCTGAGTCCAGGAACCACAGTCAGCCTGCAATCTTGTAGGATCACATCCAGTTTGTGATTCTGCTCCCTTAACATTTCAGTCTGAGTGTTGCTAGCTCTGCAGATCCCTTCACATAAGCCGGGCAGCCTTGCAATGGCCAGAACTGCTGCCAACGTTTCCCAATTTCACGATATGCCAGGTAACCGCAAACTCCGAAAAGCAGAAATCCTGTTATCAGAAATCCAATTATGTACACATCTTCCACATCCTTGACTGACATTGTCAGACACACAATCCTCCATTTCTGCAAGAGGTCTATTGTGTATCTGGAGAAGAATGTCCCGTCTGGACAAGAGGGCTCTCCCTTACCCTGTCTTCCTGTCGAGAAAATTTGATCAATTGCGTGGAGAGACCAGCTGACCAAATCCATAATTCACAATTCGGGAGATATGTAAAGAGAGGCAAGACATAGAGCAGAAGCAGGGCAGACAGGGGAGGGTGCAGTAGACAGGAGAAAAGCGTCCTCCACCGAGAACAGAAACAGTAGGACCACTGGGAGGAGCCAGAGGAGCTTGGATTTTTTTCATAGATCATCTGTCCCATATTGTACTGTCAGGACATAGTGGCAATTCTAACTAAAATGTAAAAATTTTTTATAAAAGTGACCTATGGCAGCTTTAAGTAAAAATATATAAACTTACTGTAAAAATAAAAGTAAAGAGCTTTGCCATGACTGGCATTGGGATCAGGAACATTTGGCTCTACTCTGACAGATATTTCCCTCTAGTCATTTTCGTTGTACTTTTATCTTAAAGAATCCACTTCCCAGATCTCACAGCCCCTTAAGCTTTAAAGAAGAGATCCTCAGCATTTGGTAAATGTTTCCACAGTTCCCACGCTGATTAGAAGCAGCCCAGAAACTGCAGTGCTATGTTGGTGATTAAGTAGATAAGAAGCTCATGAAGAAAAGTGTTAAACACAGAAATTTCATGAGGTTTTACTCTTCAAATGTGTGTCACAGAAGACATTTAAGCTGTTTTGTCAAACAGTATATTCATTTACTGTTGATGTGATTTTAATTCAGTTTGTTCTCGTTTGCATAGTTTAATTTAACCCTAAAGCCTAAGTAGTAGTTAAATAATTCATTGACATCCTTGCATGGGAGAAAGGACTGTTGAATTAGACCCAGTGTGCTGTTACCCTGAACATATCCTCATCTGTGGCTTTTTAGTTTTACTTATGAATGATTTACGTGTGCTGTTCAGCATCACTTTTTGTGGCATTGCAAACTGAATCTTGTTGAAATCATAAAAAAAAAATGAATAAAAAATTGGATGTGTAACATTGTATACATCTGAGCACCCTGATGATGAGGTGGTTGGAGTGTTTAGAGTGTGTTCATATGTTAAACAGAGGTGGATGTCCTGAGGAACGCGGCTTAGCTGTTGTGTTGTAATTTAATAGATCTGCCACAGAAGCCAGTTTCTACACACACACACACTTACACTGCACACACATCAATTCATCTACTGTATGACTGTGTTCATGCCAGAGTAGGCACATCTGGGTTTAAAGCAGCAGGATGTGTTAATATCTTCAGTCTTACCCTGCAGTGTGTATAGAAGAACTTAAGAACATTATGCTCCCACACTTAAAATAGTCCAGGTTTCAGTTGTTACTGTGCTAATCACAGTCCTCCTCAACCTGCCTTTATTTAAGTGCATGGCTGTCAAGCAGACCTCTTGCTAAAGGCTGAGATGTTAACAGGCTGTGGTGTCTACATTATTGATGCAGACTGCGACTAGGCTGTTCTTTGCCATAGGCTACAACTTAAAAGAAAAAAATGGAGTGAACTCCGGCTGAACTTGAAGGGAATTTAGCTAAAGAGAACTCTCAGATAAGGAGCCTTCCCCGATTGCAGGCTAACACTGAAGTGCCTTGTACCAGGATGTGAGACAACATGGCCAAATTGTTGTGACAGTGAGTTTACTGCAGCGTTTTAATGAGCTTGGTCACGGGCGATGCTTAGATGATTAAATTTAGCATTTAAGCTGTGAAAGTTTAGAACACCCAGCTTAAGATAGAGACTTAGCTGCACTATGGACAAATATTTAAAAGATGTGAACTATGCTAAGGTATTTCAGACTGCTTGACTTGCAAAACATTTCAACTGTAATTCTGTTTTCAGAAGAACAAATGTGGGCAAAGGCCTCATTCTTATCCTTATATCCTCTTCAGCTTTTTGTCACATAAACAGTAATTCAACCTGGAAAGACTCACATAATGAAGAAACGACAAGATGACGGTTAAAGAGTTTATTAATGAAAGATTATTTCTTTGGCGCTCGGACCCCCGAGGAAGACGTAAACGCTGAGGATGAAGTGGGTTTGAATAAACATCGTAGGATTATGATTAGCTATGTCTCCCCCCCGGGGATCCGCTCCTGGTGGTGGCGTAGGCCTTGGTAGGGAAGGAGTTGGGCGCCTATGGTGGAGAAGGGGTGGAGGAGGGTCGAAGCTCAGCAGAAGAGGGGTGTCTTCTATGCAGATGGTCTTTAAAAGTGATGCCCTGGGAGATGATTGGCCGAGGAGGAGTGCGGATCTGCCGTTGATAGGAGCAGCCAGTGAGGAGTGATTGGACTAGCGGGGTGGTGAGTCTTCCATGTTGAATTTTCGTTTAAACACCATCAGAAAGAAGCTTGCAGATTTTAGTGTTTCGAACAAAGATAGATCTTTACGTACCAGCAGCTACGTATCAAAAAAGACAGGTTGAAAATTATCCTCTTTAATCACATAGTCTTTTGTGGATTTTGACACTCTTCCAAACCAGTCTTCAGTACAGTGGTGTGTGGATGGTTGGGCTGCAGTGGGAGCAGTAAAGAGAGCTGAGGTGCTCCCTTTAACAATACCAGTCCAGAATGGTCTCAAGGGGAATCAGATGCTCTCCCTGATCTTGTGGATTGACAGCAGGTTTGTTGTGGTACTTTTGCTGAAAAGGCTTGTTTCTAATTGAAACAAGCATTGCATGGCCGTTCATTCACGTTTTATAATGCACCTAAGATCAACAGTCTTTCCAAGTTGTTTACATATCTTCTCAAATAATGACACATGTTGATACTTTTATCTCACTAAGTGTTCCACTACCATTCTAAATTAATTTAGTTTTTCAACAAAGTCAAGTGGATCTTTTGTGATTTTGGCTACCATCACAGGTTTGCAAATCTGTCATCTTTGCTCAGATAAAGTTATGTTTTTAATGAAGTTGTCATGATGCAAAAACTAAACCTTGATACTAAAGGAAATACTTGGTACTTTATAATGTTGCAAAATTCACCTTGAATAATAGTTTTAACACTATTATTAAGGAAATAATCTATATTCTGATGTTTGCTTTCTTCACAGTGGTTTGCTTTGTTGGTTTAACATGTTGTCCAGCTTGGACTATGAGCTTTGTGGAGGAGGATTTGACAGATATAATGTAACACAGAAAACCTTCTGTCTGGAGAGTGATGAAATGATGGCTCCTACTCCTGCTAATAATAACAATAATGTTCATGATAACATTTAAGCTAAAGTCACTGATCACAGTGATGAATTTTCTCACAACAGTCAGAACACCAACATCGCATACTTTTATACACTTATTATTGGAGGGAGGGATATTTAGGCACTTCACCATTAGAAATGATTATGATTCAGGAGGCTCTAATGCATTTATAACTTCACCATTGATGCAACATGGTGCAAAGCCCGCCATCGCCCACCTCCAACCCAACACACACTAACACCACCACCTCCCAACCACGAACAATAAAGAGCCCAACAAACAAACATCCCCCTATTGTCTGTATCCACTTTTTTGTGCAGGGTTGCAGAGGGGCCTGGTCCATATTGAGTGAGAGGGAGGGTACACCCTTGAAAGGTCACTAGTCTGTAAAAAGCAACACAGAGACTCACAGGACAAATTACAATGCGAGCACAAGCCCATAAGATTGGGCAATGTAGACATGGATGTATTTGGACTGTTGGAGGAAGCCATAGTACCCAGAGGGAACCCACACATCCATGGAGAGAACATGCAAACTCCATACAGAAAGGCTCTGGCCAGTGTTTGAAGACAGGACCAACTTGCTACAAGGGAACAGAGCTAATAGCTTTCCTAGTGTAGTCCCCGCTGCTGATAACAAGATTTAAAGAACAAAATACATCATCTGTTCCACCAGCTCTGAAAAAAATGCTTGTGGATCTTCACAGTGAAAGCTGCAATGAACTCTGTAACTTGCATTGCATCTTTCAAGTTGTGAGTAGAGGCTTTGACATCACTTCCTCAGTGGATCTCTGGCTTGATTGGAGGCAAGACCTGCTGTTTTTTTTCTGCCTCCAGGTGAGAACGTATAATATGGTTCCTCATGTTAATCGCGTTTCAGAACATCTTAGCTTAAACTATTGTACTTACCTCAGATAACCTCAGAATTAGGTTATCAATTTGGAGTTGTGACATTTTTTTATTAATTCCGAAACATTCATATCCCCATCTGGATGCATCAGAAACTAGACTTTATCCCCATCGCTACCTATTATGATTGAAGAGTGCACTTTACCTTAGGTAACAAGGTGAGACCTCAGGTCTTCGTTATATTTTCATGGATGCCAGTTGTGTTTGAGACAAGTTGCTGCAACTAATTAAAATTAATAAAATCAGTTCAGAAATCCTGTTTGGCCTATATAAACTTGTGATAAAATCATGATTTGTTATTTAACTGTGAATTCTTCTATATTTTTGCCATTGCCCCTGAGGTAAATGTACCTCGTCCACAGTAGCTCAGGGATTCTTGATAACTTTGAGCAATGCTATCATGATTAATGGCTCTTTTTATATGTTGATGGATACATGCTCGGTAGTTACTTCAGTGTCTTCACTGTAATTCACCCACCTGTCTGTTTTGTGTATTTCATTTCCTTGTCTTTCTTTTTCTCAAGTAAAAAAAAATCCACCTTTTGGTTTTCCTGACTTGCATTTTTATTTTATACAGCTGTTTTTTTGCACACTTGAATGCATTCAGTCATTGGTTATTTATATACACGCCTTGAATAGTTATCAGTGCAACCTGAGTTGTAAGATGGAGATGTAATACATTTTTTGCTACAGATGGTTGTGAGGTCAGAATTCAAACAAGCTGCAAATAAGGATTCTGATGAGACAAGTCTGTATTAATTGTGTTGTGGGAAATGTGTAAATGTATATTTATTTAATTCTCACTTGTATCAAGAAGTTTTTCTTTCTGGAAGAAACTTGCAGACCTCTTTAAACTTGTACTGCTGATGCCTCAGAAATGTAAATTAGCAGAGGACGTCTTGTTGCCCTCAGGACATGAGCAAGATTTTTAAATTAGGGGGGGAAATCAGCTTGTTGGCATGCTTTACTGCATCCCACACACCCTTGTTTTAATAAAGGATGTAAGGTTAAGACAAGACACTTCAATCACCTAGCTAGATTGAGCGTTATGTTGTGACTATGTATGCAGTCATACACAGATGGAAGAGTTTACGTAAAGCCCTAAGTTCATCATGATAAGCTGAGTGGGTAGATAGAAACCCAAAGATGCATTTGGGAGTCTGTCTAGTTTGAGGTGGATGTCTTTGGCTATTATTGTTGTCTTTTAAAAGATAATCACCATGTAAAATGCTTCTTTCTTCTTTTTGTCATTGACTTTAAAAGACAATGACAAATTTCCAGATTGTGCATAAGAAGCTGAATTTGACATACTTGCTGTTTCCTTTTGTGTTCAGCTTTTATATCCTGTTAGTGACATGTGCTGCTTTTAATTCATCTGGAGGCAACTGAACATAGTTGATTCATATCATGTTTGAATTACACTTTAGAACAGAAACCCAGAAACTATTCAGCTGAGAAAACCGCAACAAACTCAAATATGCATTTTTGTTGAAAGTATAGACTTTCAGTAATATAGCATTGCATTCCACAGATGTCAGCATTTTCAATTCAGTGTATTTATTCAATTCACAACACGTCATCACGAGGCACTTGGCACAAAAATAAAAGTCAGTCCAATCATACAGACAAATTCAAAGTCAATTACATTAACTAGTATATGTCCAAAAGTCATGTGCATGAACTTTGATAGCATCCTATTCTCAATCAAGACAGTCCAATTTGTTCCACAAGGTTCCACAACATCTTCCTCAAGGTTTAGAAGTGTGTTCATAGTTAGATAAGAAAACCACAGCTGCAGCTTCTGCTTTATCAAAAAGGAAAGCTTTAAGCCTAGCCTTAAAAGTAGACAGGGTGTCTGCCTCACAGACTAAAACTGGCAGCTGGTTCCACTGGAGAGGAGCCTGATAACTAAAGGATCTGCCTGGATTTAATAGGGAGCCAATGAAGGGAAGCTAAAATAGGAGAAATATGATCTCTCTTTTTAATTTTCATCAGAACTCTTGCTGCAGCATTGTGGATCAGTTGAAGGCTTTTAACTGCATTTTGTGGACATCCTGATAGTAAAGAATTACAGGATCCAGCCTTGAAGTAATGAATGTATGGACAACTTTTCAGCTTCACTCCTGGATAGGATATTTTTAATTTTGGCAATGTTCCAGAGGTTAAAGAAGGAAATCCTAGAAACCTGTTTAATATGGCATAAAATTACATGTCCTGGTCAAAAATAACATTAAGGGTTTTACTTTATTACCAGAGGTCAATTTAATGCAACCCAGACTGATTGGGTAAGCAGGTTTTTTTTTTTTTACGTGATACTGGTGGAGGAAAACGTTTCCTGACTCGCTCCTCCAAAACACCCCAAACTGGCTCAATAATATTTAGATCTGGTGACTGTGCAGGCCATGGGAGATGTTCAACTTAACTTTCATGTTCATCAAACCAATCTTTCACCAGTCTTGCTGTGTGTATTGGTGCATTGTCATCCTGATACACGGCACCGCCTTCAGGATACAATGTTTGAACCATTGGATGCACATGGTCCTCAAGAATGGTTCGGTAGTCCTTGACAGTGACGCGCCCATCTAGCACAAGTATTGGGCCAAGGGAAGTCATGATATGGCAGCCCAAACCATCAGTGATCCACCCCCATGCTTCACTCTGGGCATGCAACAGTCTGGGTGGTACGCTTCTTTGGGGCTTCTCCACACCGTAACTCTCCCGGATGTGGGGAAAACAGTAAAGGTGGACTCATCAGAGAACAATACATGTTTCACATTGTCCACAGCCCAAGATTTGTGCTCCTTGCACCATTGAAACCGACGTTTGGCATTGGCATGAGTGACCAAAGGTTTGGCTATAGCAGCCCGGCCTTGTATATTGACCCTGTGGAGCTCCCGACGGACAGTTCTGGTGGAAACAGGAGAGTTGAGGTGCACATTTAATTCTGCCGTGATTTGGTCAGCCGTGGTTTTATGTTTTTTGGATACAAACCGGGTTAGCACCCGAACATCCCTTTCAGGCAGCTTCCTCTTGCGTCCACAGTTAATCCTGTTGGATGTGGTTTGTCCTTCTTGGTGGTATGCTGACATTACCCTGGATACCGTGGCTCAATTTGTCCTCTTTTGAACTCTGTCACCCATAATGTTGTGTGTATTTCAATATTTTGAGCAAAACTGTGCTCTTACCCTACTAATTGAACCTTCACACTCTGCTCTTACTGGTGCAATGTGCAATCAATGAAGACTGTCTACCAGGCTGATGCAATTTAGCCATGAAACCTCCCACACTAAAATGACAGGTGTTTCAGTTTCATTGTCTAACCCCTGTACATCAGATTGAACTCCTGTATTATAGTGTTTTTGACCTAAGGCGTATTTTATTATGCTATCAATGATGTATGGAAAGCCACTGCACCATTTCCCCAATATACAGGCTTTTTAAAAGTAAACTAAAAAAAGGCTCATTGTGGCTGTTTAGGCTGATGATGTCACATAAGGCAGTAAGAATCAACAACAGACAGCAAGGATCCCCATCATCAGTGGGACTCAGATGGTTTGAGATGACCAGCTGACTTTAGTAATGCCATGGCAGATGAACTACAAAGACTTACATAGATACTAAAGGATTTTTCTCTTAACTGATAAACTTTACCCCTGAGGAATACAACGCAGATGAAGACGAAGACAATGAAGATCAGACAGAGTGTTCAGAGTTTCAGTGGGTTCAGCCATAACTTCTATGAACCACAGTTTAATTAACAATTTCCAAAATAGGATAAAAACTGCAGTGAATGGCAAAGCTCAAGTAAATTATATCATGGACAGTTGTTGTGCTCTAAACATAAACTGTTACAAATCTATTTATCTTCCTGTTTTTCACCAGCTTGGTTCCATGGTTCCATTGGTTCCAAATGCTATATTTTTCTCTTTTCCCCTCAACACTTACAAGCCAGTACAGATTTAGTGCAGACAGAGAAATACATACAAGTCCAATATAGCTATACAGAAAGGACAAAACGTAAATAACTTCTCATTTTCTGGCTGCACTGCTATGACATTTTTTTTTTTCATATTTCCCACTGGTATTGACTGGAATAATGTTGATGGCATAAGCTGTACTCCAAGTACAGGCATAATGGGGAAAACTGTTGGAGAAGGAGCTCATCATAAGTCTGCCTGCTGATCATTCTTTGTATCATCACATATCGTCTATCACAACTCGGCTCGGAATCATTGTGGCTTGTCTACATTGATCAAGTGTACAGAACTCTACCTGGAGACTTCCCACAGGAACTGTTTTTGTCTTAATATCAAGTGCCCAGGCAGAAAATTCTGATCATATTTTTTTATCATGTCATTACAAAAATTATTTCAAGGCATTTCCCAAAGACAGAAAAGTTAAATATACTGTATGTCCAAGCAAATTCATTCCAATTTATTTGAAAAAATATATGCAATCTAATTCAGACCAATTATAATCCATTTCCAAATCTTTTGAACAACAAACTTGGAAATGACAGCAAAATTCCACATTTGCATGTATGAATGTCTGAAGTTATTCTAAGAAATAAGATAAACTCACGTGTTAGCGAGCTAAGTGGTGCTGCCCTGGTTCCTTGCAGCAATGAGCTTTTGGGATCAAATCTCAAAGGTGTTTCCATATATTATGTCTCAGTCTTTAAATGTGTAAAACTGTGTTAAACTGTCAGGTCTTAAATTATGAAGTGAAGGTTTCTTTTAAAAGTGCATTCAAATTGCAATTAGATTCCATCTGAAAAACCATTAATTTGTTGCAGGCTTTTCTAATGATAAAAATAACCTAACTGTTACTAGGCAGCTGCACTAAATTAAGTGTGCATGTGAGATTTTGTCTGCTTTTTTTGTGTAATGACTCAGTGAGTGTGGGTTGGTGTAGGCTGGTGTAGGATTTTGTTTTGTGAATGTGAGGTAATGCAGGATACTGCAGGTCGGTGGAGGCAGCTGGAGGTCAGTTCGGGTTACAGGTTGGTGTGTGTGTGTGTGTGTGTGTGTGTGAGAGAGAGAGAGAGAGAGAGACTGTGGTGAATGAATAGACATATAGCCCCTGCCAAGACATGTAAGGACATTTTTTGGGGCCAAATCCACAGTTTAAGTGGCTGGGAATCTTTGTGACTGCCAAAGGAAACCTCTAACTCCCTGTTTCTCCTACTTTCTGTCCAGTTCTGTGCTCGATTTTATGGCTCTTATTACTTCTTTATCATTTCTTACAAAATGAAAGATATTTTTTAGTTTTTTAACCCTGTCACAAAGTTTAAAAGTGGTAAATTTTATTTAACACAAGCATAACCCCCTAAAATATTTACATTTTTTATTTATCCTTCAGTATTTCCCCTACATCCTTCACACTCTATAATGTCAATATTTTTTACTTAGCTGACCCTTTAGTGCCCAAAATGAAAAAAGAAATCTTTTGATAAATACCTAGCTATTGAAAACAGACAATGCAATTGATAATGGAAGCACAAGCTGGATATTCAACATCGCTGACCCATGATTACAGTTCACTCTGCAGAAAGGTATGACATTATGACCACTGACAGGTGGAGGACATAGAGCCGATTATTTCTTCACCAAGGCACCTTTTAGTGGATGGGATATATTAGGCAGCAAGTGAATATTTTGTCATCAAAGTTGATATGTTAAAAGCACGAAAGATGTGCAAACCAAAGGATCTGCAGGCTTGACAAGGGCAGAATTGTGATAGCTTAGACATCTGGATCAGAGAATCACCAACGATTCCCTTCTTGTGAGGTGGTCTTGTTTCCAGTACCTCTTTGAATCTATGCCACAAAGGATTAAGGCAGTTCTGAAGGCAAAGAGGGTCCAACCCGGTACTAGCAAGGTGTACCTGATAAAGGGGCCGGTGAGTGTATACTGTTAACTATATATTCACTTGATCTGCGAATGGCAGCAGAATCAGCACATCCAAACCTGCCGACAGGTGCAAACGTGCAGCAAACACCTAAATGATGCAAGCACACAAACACAAAAAACAACTGCAAGGGACAAAACAAATGCAAAGGAAAAATGCTGCAAATAGAAAAACAACTGCAAGTTAAGAAAAGCTGCAAACTAGCGGCACAAAACGGAAGTGCGCCAGACAACTAGGGGGCGTCGACTACCAAGTCCAATGGAACCAGAGCCTTAGTAAACATTAACTAGATGCCCATAGGAAACTTTGATGGAAGATAAAAAAAGGTATATTTTCATTTGTGTCTTTTTAAACACTTAATCTTTTAAAATATTATAGAACAGCAGCATGTTTATGTCCTTATTATTAGCATTTTAGAGACTTTGTTTGATAATAGTTTGCATCCCCTATTATCTGTGTTGGTTACGTTAGTCACTGTAGCAACCCGTGTGTTGTGATTGAATTTAACTTCAGTTGTTTTTGCTATTTGCAGCATTTTTCCTTTGCAGTTGTTTTGTAACTTGCAGTTGTTTTTTGTGTTTGTGTTTTTGCATCATCTATGTGTTTGCAGCATGTTTGCACCTGTCGGCCATTGTAGTGGGGTAGCCAGAATATTACTCAAGTAAAAGGTGTCATGCAGTGAAACTAATCCTAGGAGTGCATTCAAAAAGTTACCCAAGTTAATGTAACTGAGTAAATGTAACTAGTTACTACCCACCTCTGCCAGAGACCACAACACATCTTTAGGGGTCTAATGGAGGTCATGGACAGACAGGTCAAGGCTTGTGTTGGCAGCAACAGTGGGTCTGCCTTACTTCTAGTTAGGTGGTCATAAGGCAATGCCTGATTGTGTACATTATACATTGTTTATATTTCACATGTAAATATTTCTAGGCAGATAACTTTAATATTTTCACTATATTCAACATCTTTAAAGTCAAAACACCAGCCACCAAGCACAAAAAATGTCTCTACCTCGTTGTTGGATCACCGAGTCCATTTCAGTGCTTCCATTTTCTTAAGAGTGCCGTAATTGTTGGCTAATATATTCCAAGTGTTCTGAGCTTGCATTTTTCATGCTAATATCCAATTTAGCCAGTTTGGACAGAGTCACGTGGCAGCAGATGCACATACTAAACACAAATGACATTGCCCTAAATGTCAAAGGTCACAGAGTGATGGAAACACAGATGAGAGAGATGAAAGAAGAAAATAGGCAAATATATTAACCAATATCGACATCACAGCCCTATCAGTACAAATAATGCAACTTGTCATTGCTCCCTCCCCTGCTGACATAAGCCAATCAGGACAAAGTATTAATTACATGATTATGAGATCTCGAGAAACAGCTTGTGTTAGATTCTGATCTGATTCTGAAATTTTCTAAGCTTACTTTTCTCATTTTTTCATGCATTACAAAGGGCCTCTTTGCACAAGCATGCTTTGCCCATGGTAGATCCAGATGGTAATGGTAGATCCAGTATTTCTCTTTCTCGCAGCCACATATGGGAGGAAGCTTCAGGTTAGAATTCACTCCCAGTAACCAGACATAATACATGATATGTTTTCTGTTAGAAAACATAGTAATCAGATTAATGACAATAGCCACAGTTAATTTTTCATTTTCCCATCACTTTGCTGCTTATATTTCCCCACAGAGGGACAATACATGATACTTCTATTCTATTCTCTTCTCAATGCTCCACGTGGATAACCATAGAACTTTTCCACTGCCTGCATGTGTTAAACATTGCTCTATATGTGGGCGATTGTATGAAAGCCCTCCCTAACCTTAGCAGTTAATGTGCTGTAAAGTCGGTCAGACTTGAAGGTGATGACACAAACATCTAAGCACCGGAGGAGCATGTATTCCTAAGGGAGAGCCGCATCACCTCTGCATTGTGTGTGTGTATGTGTTACTAGTTTGTGCAGAGCACTGCAGTCCTGTCTTGCTAACTGTTCTGAAACTGGCACCTTGCCAACTGTGACAGTACTTTCTGGGGTTTCAAGTGGAGCACCATACACACACATGCGCGCACACACACTCTTGTTTTGCTATATGTAGTGAGGACCATGTGTTGACTCCCATTGACTTCCATTCATTTTCAGTCATTTTCAACCCTTTCTCTGCCCTAACCCTGACAATAGCCCTAAACCTAACCATTACCAGTGCATGCCTAACCCTAACCTTAACCTAAACTCAATTCACACCTTATTCCTAAACCTAACCGTTAGCAAAATAGGTCGTGAGGACCAGCAAAATGTCCTCACTTTGGTACCAACGGACCTCAATTTGATGGTGAAATCGGGAAAATGGTTCTCACTGTGATGCCAAGACAGGAACACACACACACACACACACACACAGGGCAAAGATGCCAAGTATTTGTCAGTGAGGCTAAAATGAGCCTTTTGCTACCAGGGGTCTGCACACTCTTCACTGACATATGTCTGATAAAACTCACTGGGCTATAAGAGCTATCGTGTGGACCATAATTATTGCACTTGAGTGCCTAACTTTTTTAGTTGCGCCTAACTTTTTTAGTTAGCTTTTTTATCACCACATGTTTAAAAGCGACATTTTTACAATTTACTGTGTAGATTGAAAGTAATCTGAGGAGTTGTAACAGGAATAATAAGCTTATGTAAATGTCTTCCTTTATTTCAATGGTAGTGCAAAATAAATTCACACATGATAATTTAAAATAAAACTTTATTTGACCATGGGGTCTTCTATCATAGGTTTCGTACGTTAATAAAACATTCAAGTAATGAACATTGGGCCTACGCGCAATATCAAAATTCTACATCATATGCTTTTTAGCCTGTTAGTAACTCAACAGTAAGCTGATTTTTTAGTTTTTTTTTTCAGATTATGGATGGTAAAAAAATAAAATAAATCATTAAATGAGGGGTATTTATAAGTTCTTATGAGTTGTAAAATGTGAGCTTATGGATAGTAACATGATGCAGTATAGAAATAATAGTCTTAACGTCACATTATTAACATCATGACAGGAAAATCGTTTAGCAGTGGTAAGAATTATTTAAAAAGAATAATAAAGGTTATACCAAAATATTGACAAACCCTAATAGTGGACATAAGACTGTAAACTGGTCAGTACTGTATTTAACCCTCATGCCATGCAATATGTTTCTATTTCAAGTGTAAGTTTCCAGTCCAAATCTGAAGACACCTCAGGCTGAAAATGCTTAATCAGAATATTTTGAAAAGTGTGCTTGTAGTGTGATCATCCTGATTCAATAAAGCACACAGCCATCAGTGACCTTAACAGAGAAAGTCTTTGGTGTGTGTGTGTGTCAGCAGTGAGTTGCAGAGTGGGGCCCTTCCTGTTTCACACTGCATGTGATGAGTGCAGATCATAAGACCTAACAGTCTGCTTACCTGGCACTCACCTCACTTTCCCCTTTTGTTTCTCTATATGCTTCCTTTCATGCTGTCTATCTGCATGTCCATCTGTACCACTCTGTCTGGACATTTCTTTCTCTTTCTGAGGTGGAAGCAGTCTGTGTGTTTCTTTGGGTATTCATCTTAAATCTTAACTATAGGAGAGCCTAAGTTTAGTCATGTGGCTCACCCCCTAATTTTTATTTTCAGAATCTTGTCTAAGTCAGTGTGCAACTAATAGTTTTACCAACCCAATCAACTGTCCCCAGTATGGCTTGCCGATTAACTTCATACAGGGCACTGCATCTTTATAATAAAGTAATCTTACCGCTGCAAATGGCATGGATCATTAAAAAGAATTCTTTACATGTATCATAGTGATATGTTTTTAAAAAAGGACCTGAGTCCTTAGAAATGACCTTACTGCTGATTCAGTCTAAATACTTGCCAATCCTTGCACCTCCCAAAATCCTACAAATATGACCTGCACACTAAAAGTATGTTAAAGGTATCAGAGTTGATTTCATGTATGTACACGATACTGGGTAAGCTCTGCCATGTGATGATAGAGCTGAGGTGATCCTGAATCAGCGATCCTGATTAATGGAAAAACAGAACACTGATCCAATAGATGAGCCTGGATTGAGAATTTCTAACTCTTGATATCAACTGATGTGTCTTATTTCAATGATTATGTTGACTATAATGCTAGTAATGCTAGCATTATAGTTATTCATGAATGTCACACAACTAAGATATTGATAAAGGTAAGCATATTATTCTTTGTGTTGATTGATCTTGAGCGTTTTAACTATTGAGTTTGAAGATGTCACTCTGTAAGTGCGTGAGTAGCTATATGAAGGAGGACTATTTTAACCATCCTCATGTACTTTAACTTAAATTATAAAAGGCATATTACACATTATTACTAAAGCAACAGAATATCTACATGTCTGCCTGCTTTTCTAACTGAAGAGTCTAACCCTATTAAAAAACCTGGAACTTAAGTGGAATCGGCTGCAGCCACATTCAGGTATGGAATACTGTATGCAGTTTTTTGACTTAATAATGAACCCATGCTATAATATCACTTTAATGTTAAAGCTGAAGCTGTGTTAGTGTGTTAACTAGTGCTTACACACAAGAACCAGAACAATTGAAACTTGATTGGGTCCATGGGTCGGTTACACAATCACAAAATGATGTTATATATTATATCTCTCACAACATGATGAAAGAGACACCATTTTGGTGCTTTAGGTGAGCTTATGATTTGGTACCCAAGGCCAACTTTGTGCAACTTTTACTGTGATGACATGAGTGTGTAACAAGACAACATTGTTGGTAGTCTTAAATACCAACGACACAATATAAATAATAATGTGACTTATCTAAAATAAGATATTTATGGGCACGGCGCTGGTGGTGTAGGGGTTAGCGCACGACCACGTATAGAGGCTGTAGTCCTCAAAGCGGCCGTCCCGGGTTCGAGTCCCGGACCTGGCGACCTTTGCCGAATGTCTCCCCCTCTCCTTTCCCCTCCTCCCTGTCTGCCTACTATCAAAAATAAAGGGCTCTAGTGCTGAAAAAAAAGAGCTTTTTTCAAAAAGCTCATACATATCTAAATATCATAAAAATATCATATAAAGCTAAAAACAAACCAGCAGATTTACCTTCTCCTGAGCCGGACATTTTGTGTCAGATGTTTGAAACACAGTGGTTGCAAACACAACTCTGGTTTTGGAATGGATAAAACAGGCTAACTTTAAGGAATTCAGCTATATATTTGAGGAGACAAAATGATGTCAGTCGCTTGTTAATGGCTGAAAAAATTTGATGTGGTGGTTTCTCTGCAATGCGTTAAGCAATTACTAGTGGGGATGTATTTATACAGTATGTCAACGAATGAGGATAAGAAAGTATATATTTAATTTTTACCCTGTGTAGAGAAACCGCAATAAAAACATACTTTGTTTTTTGTTTGTTGCATGATCATTCCACAGTGGACTAAGATGGGTTCGATAAATCATTAAAATCTCAAAAGTAATAACATTTATGCCAGTGATGAGTGTATGCAAACCTCTCACCAGTAGTTTTTATACCTAATGTTACTATGACCAAAAGTAAACTGGCAGATATTGGTACTTTTGCATTGCTCAGCCAAGGCTCAGTGACAAGTGCAACAGTGCCAGATGTAGTCCCAACTTGAGTTTCATCGAAGATCACGTTGCATTCTCTTCTCCTCTTTGGCATTTTCTTTCATACAAATCAAACTACAGCAGATAAGGTCATCTTGGCGCACAGCTTCCATGGACCAGACCAGGCCAGTCCATCCCATCCCTAGTTGCTTTCAGCCATGCCAGTTTGTTCATGTACATGCTCCAGCAGCATATGGTGGTTGCATGCTGTCAGGGGAGCTTGTCTCCTGGCTTGGCCTCCCCAGCTCAGGGACAGATGGCAGCTCACTGGGCCTCCAAGAGCAACTGTGGTTCTGAAGACAAGCGCCCTGCTCCATCCTCTTACCTCGGCTCTTTTGTCTGCCTTTTGGCCTCTTTTCCTACTGTACCTTCTCACATGCCAAAACTCTTGTAGCACATGCCCAGATTCTTGTATATGCCGATGGACTTACATTAATTTAGCTTTCCAATTCAGTGGAAATGTGGAATTCAATAAAATTACCCTGAAACTGCTAACGTTTCAATTTAATCACTTCGCCGAGGCTGTGGGCTGTCTGCTGATCATAAACTGATTCAATATATGAAAATATGGGAACACATGTCAGGCTTTATAGATCTGATACCCCCAAAGTTTATTGTTAGTTAAGGATAATGAAACACAACAATGAACATGCCATTGTGGACTTTATTTTAGTTGAAAAATACCAATATGATCATCTCCTCTGCTCTGTGAGAGCATAGAGTGAGCTGTCTATGAATGCTGTCTTTGATAGCTTGTCTTTAAAGACTACAAGTACGCTGTGACAAAAGACCATACTATAATTTTTTTTTATATTATTCATCGAGAAAAGGGTTCTCTTTCAGTTGGAGGGGCACCTCTTTGGCAAATCAGACAAGTTTATCATCCAAACTCAGAATAATTAGACACTGCTATATAGTGTAGACAGAGAGCTGTTACTGCTTGGTCAGTGCTTACAACTTCCCTGTACTTCCAAACACATGTTCTCTGTGGGAAGCTCTGAGAAAATAACAGTCACACCCAGAAATGGAATGTGATTTGCAATATAATGTTTTATGATTTCATAGTGGGCTGCACGGTGGCACAGTATTTCCATTGTTGCTTTGTAACAAGAAGATCCTGTAATCGACACTCGCCCGGAGGTCTTTCTGCATGGAGTTTGCATTTTCACATCACAATGATCCTGAAAATCATCTCGCGACCCCCCCACTTGGTGTCTCGTGACCCCCCAGGGGGTCCGACCCCCACTTTGGGAACCCCTGGTTTAAATGTGTCTTAAACAATGGCATAAACAGAGCTGGATTTAGGAGAAGGTGGGCCCCTCCGGCACAAGTTTAACGTAGTCTGACTTGCTTGTAGTCAAGGGTTTGCTCTATGGGGTACCGTTTGTAAAGTTACACAGTCAAAAATTGACAGCAATATTTTGGGTTATTTAGCCTGTTTAGAGGAAAAAATGGAGGTTCAAAGTTTGACCATGTCATTCATACATTTATAAATGTGACAGTTTCAAGCTAAATGTTTAATTAGCAAGTTAAATATTTAGTTTACAAACTAAATATTTAGCTTCGAATTAAATATTTACAAACTAAATAAGGTTTGGCTGCAGGTGGTTCTATGTGCTGAGGCATAGTGTCCCAATCTTCTTGAAGTGCAGCCCTCAGATCATTGAGGTTCAGGGAGCCTATAGACAGCGACTCAGCTGATCCCATAGGTTTTCTATGGGATTCAGGTCTGGAGAAAATACCCAGGTAGCCCAGTCCAGCAGCCGTTCCCTAATGATGCAGTCTCAATGATCTGGAGCATTGTTGTCAGTGCACGGGCACAATGACTGGATTAATTATGTTATTCAGGTATTATGGGCTTGTCACTGTACCATTCACAAAGTGTAGGACAGTTCTGTATTAACTAGACACACCTGCCCACACTGTAACACCACTAAAGGCTGGTCTGGTGACAACAGTGGCTGATGCATTGTGTCTCCTTGATGTCTCCAAAATTGTTGCCGGCCATCATTCCTGCTCATCATGAAGCGACTTTCATCAGAGAACAGTGAGGTCCACTGGTTCCTTGTCCAGCGTAAATGCTCCCTGGCCCATGCAAGACGATGATGCCTGTGCCTGGTGATGTTGTCAAATACCATTGCAGGTCATTTGGCACGCGAACCACACTGATGTAAACGGTTTGAAATGGTCGGACGTGACACTTGGGTGCCTCTCAACTCCCTTAAATGTGCATGGAGTAGAGACCAATGATTGGTGATGTCTTGATCTCATGATGTCAATATGTGAACAGCATGATGAGGACTGTTTGTGATAGAACCAGGAAATGTATTGGTCGATTCATAGAAGAATTACATGAGTTGAATTTTGCTATAAAGCACCTTGTTAGAGAACAGCAAGTTATGCAAAAAGTACTGAACCACTGAACAAATGGACACGTGCATTCAAGCGTTTAGTGAAGGTCACATTAAGTTCACCAGTAAAGGTTTGTTAGGACCCCAGCCATGGATTACAACATAAATGAAAATGGAACTGTATATAAACAGAGCCCAGTATGAACTTTTCTACACCTTTCAGTATCACACTAACTTATGCGTAACCCAGCCCAGGAAGAGGAGGAGTCATAGCTGACTCCCCATGACGTCACTGTTTGAACATATACGCTGTGTTCCAACATGGTGGCCTCTACCACACGGATTTCCAGCTGCAGAACCGGACGGAGGGACACAACGCCTGAATATCTCCTTGCCAGCAAGGAGACATAACTCTTCAACTTGGCCCTAAAAGTGCATGCCTTCCTGCTTGGATGTACAGGTAGTGAGAGCTACCCCCACTGAAGGAGCTGAACGTGCCTTTGTTGAACAGGTCGGGCGGGACGGCTAAACAGCCAGCGCAACCCCCCCCCCACCCCCCTTGTTCAGTCCGTATGTGGATGACCAGAATGAAATAATCTGAATAATGTTCGTTTAATTATGTTTGTTCTGTTTGTGCGGAGAAAACTCAGCTAAGTGCTAGCAGATTTGCTGCTCAGCTAATTATGTGTTCATTGTTGTTTTTTTTTTAAGTCAAGACAGACGTTATTTAAAGAATGGTTTTTTAAACACAGATCGGCCATAACGCGCCGTCAACGCTTATTCATTTTTATCCTTTTATTGATCGTATTTTAAAGATACATGTTTGATTTTAAAGCAGTGGTAACAAGCTGTAGGCTTTCCTTTTTGTTAGCTGAAACTGCTAATGGCTCGGGTAACACGTGACTCGCCGCTATCTTATGAATCAATTAAGAATCATTTATCCAGAAAGATTGTTACTTTCCAATCTAGGAAAATAATATTTCCCTAAATATTATTTTACTAAATGGTATAGCTAATTAAACACCATTAAGACTCATTTATCCAGAAAGGTTTGATTCTTATCCAAAATAATATTTCCTTAAATATTATTTTAATATTTCGTTAATAATATTTCTTTAATTATTATTTTAATATTTTCTTAATAATATTTCCTTAATTTATACTGTACAAATTAAAGGCAGCTAATTAAACACCATTTAGAATTTAGAATAGTAATGTTGCATCATTTTATTGGTCATGGTTTTTAATTTGTTCATATTGTATATAGTTGGTCTTCCTTATTCTTTCGTTTTGTTTGGTACAGTGCCTTGCGAAAGTATTCGGCCCCCTTGCACTTTTCCACCTCTTGCTACATTTCAGGCTTCAAACATAAAGATATAAAATTCTAATTTTTTGTGAAGAATCAACAAGTGGGACACAATCGTGAAGTGGAATGAAATTTATTGGATGTGTCAAACATTTTTAACAAATAAAAAACTGAAAAGTGGGGCGTGCAGTATTATTCGGCCCCTTCACTTTCAGTGCAGCAAACTCACTCCAGAAGTTCAGTGAGGATCTCTGAATGATCCAACGTTGTCCCAAATGACTGATGATGATAAATAGAATCCACCTGTGTGTAATCAAGTCTCCGTATAAATGCACCTGCTCTGTGATAGTCTCAGGGTTCTGTTCAAAGTGCAGAGAGCATCATGAAGACCAAAGAACACACCAGGCAGGTCCAAGATACTGTTGTGGAGAAGTTTAAAGCCGGATTTGGATATAAAAAGATTTCCCAAGCTTTAAACATCCCAAGGAGCACTGTGCAAGCAATCGTATTGAAATGGAAGGACTATCAGACCACTGCAAATCTACCAAGACCCGGCCGTCCCTCTAAACTTTCATCTCGAACAAGGAGAAGACTGAACAGAGATGCAGCCAAGAGGCCCATGATCACTCTGGATGAACTGCAGAGATCTACAGCTGAGGTGGGAGAGTCTGTCCATAGGACAACAATCAGTCATACACTGCACAAATCTGGCCTTTATTTAGAGTGGCAAGAAGAAAGCCATTTCTCAAAGATATCCATAAAAAGTCTCGTTTAAAGTTTGCCACAAGCCACCTGGGAGACACACCAAACATGTGGAAGAAGGTGCTCTGGTCAGATGAAACCAAAATCGAACTGTTTGGCCACAATGCAAAACGATATGTTTGGCGTAAAAGCAACACAGCTCATCACCCTGAACTCACAATCCCCACAGTCAAACGTGGTGGCAGCATCATGGTTTGGGCCTGCTTTTCGTCAGCAGGGACAGGGAAGATGGTCAAAATTGATTGGAAGATGGATGGGGCCAAATACAGGACCATTCTGGAAGAAAACCTGTTGGAGTCTGCAAGAGACCTGAGACTGGGATGGAGATTTATCTTCCAACAAGACAATGATCCAAAACATAAAGCCAAATCTACAATGGAATGGTTCACAAATAAACGTTTCCAGATGTTGGAATGGCCAAGTCAAAGTCCAGACCTGAATCCAATCGAGAATCTGTGGAAAGAGCTGGAGACTGCTGTTCACAAACGCTCTCCATCCAACCTCACTGAGCTCGAGCTGTTTTGCAAGGAAGAATGGTCAAGAATTTCAGTCTCTCGATGTGCAAAACTGATAGAGACATACCCCAAGCGACTTGGAGCTGTAATTGCAGCAAAGGGTGGCACTACAAAGTATTAACGCAAGGGGGCCGAATAATGTTGCACGGCCCACTTTTCTGTTTTTGTTTGTTAAAAAAGTTTGACACCTCCAATAAATTTCATTCCACTTCACGATTGTGTCCCACTTGTTGATTCTTCACAAAAAATTAGAATTTTATATCTTTATGTTTGAAGCCTGAAATGTGGCAAGAGGTTGACTAATTCAAGGGGGCCGAGTACTTTCGCAAGGCACTGTAGTTTTAGTTGAATTGTTCTAGTATAGTAAAGAGTTTGTTGATTGAAATATGTTTGACTTTGAGTTGAATTATTTTGTTGATAAATTCTTATATTTTAAGAAATTATGTGAATTTACTCCATGTGTGTGCAAAGTTTTGCTGTTCAATAATGTCAGAGCTTGGATCACCCCTTTCACTATTGTCCTAATACCACAGCCTTATTGAGCTTGCATTCACAACCCTTAACAGACATAATTATTATTTAATAAATATTAATATTAAATAATATATTCATAATAATAATTAGAACAAGGTTATAGTGCAAATTTCACCCGAAAGCAAACATTTTGTGAGAAGTGTATTTCCTGTTTGTTATTTTGAAATTAAGATATCTACCATAGTCAACTTTTGTGTTTATACTTAAAAGATGGAATGCAAATAAACTGAGAACTCTGTAAAAGTCTGGAATTTTGAAAAAGTTGTATCTGACTTCATCACATATTTAAATTCTTTGGTGGAAGAATAACCACCAGCTGCCACTAGGAGCATTTCTAATATTTTGTTTGTCTCAAAAGTGTCTAAAAATAGGGACCCTTTTACCAGCTAACACGCCTGGGGGTCATGTTTATCAAAGCACAGTGGGAACGTTGTCATGTCTTGTTGACATGCACAGGAAGCACATCCACTGCCAGGCATGTAGTTCAGGACTATAGCAGAAATTCAGTCTTTTCAGCTACTTTAGTTGCGTGGTACAGCATACAGATGAGCTCAGGTTCAAGGGCTCCTCCTCTGTAAAAAGACCTTAATGAAATCCTGGCACTGTCAAATAACTGCTTGCCTCTCTCAAACATGTTATTAGGCTGAAACACAAAGACTTCGTCTTTGTACTTGACCGGAGAGTGAAATCAATCTTCAAGTTCAATACTGACTATGCGTTCATTGAAAAACAGACACACAGTTTGCAGATATTTCACACACACCCACAGTCACACTTTTCCAAGTCCTAAACGTGCTCTCATACAAAATAAGGTTTTTATTTCACCCTGTAGAAAAACTGATCCATTTGATTCATGTGTGATTGAGTAGTGTAAGCTGTCTCGCCCACACCATCTTCACCTCCTGCCCTTTTTGAGAAATATAATGTTCTTCCTCTTACTTTTTCATTTTTCTTTTCTTCCTCTCAGCCTTCGTGCTCATGAGCCTTTATGACTCCTTTCTCACTTCTCCCTGTTTCTTGCTGGCATGGCGTAAATGAGCATATCGATAGCTGCCTGTTTCGTTGCCTGTTTCGACTCCTGATTCCTTTTATGTTGAGAATATTTCAGAATATGCGAACAGAATCTCAATGCATTTATTTGGCAAAAAACATTGAAATTCAGATAAGCTCAAGTCAGCACCGTTGCCAGTCACTAAGAAAAAGACACACAGATACAGTAACTCTTCCTCATTCTTCTCTCTTGATCAGTACCTCTAGCACTGTACATACATCACTGGTGTGCAGCATACTCTGTCATGTGTGAAATGGGCTCAAGTTGATCCTTGCCCTGGGTGAGGAGAAACCAAAGTGTTCACCAGATGGAATGAGAGCACCTCTCTGAAGAAAGGAGAAAAAAAGACAGAGACAGGACACAAGGTTAGAAAAAATTAAATGGAAAGATGAGGTGAGCGAAAGGCTACAATAACAGGGTATGAGATGAGTTGGCAAATGAGAGGTTTTTCAGAACAATAGATGCAAAGAGGATTGAAAGGAAGGTAATGGAAGGAGGTGGGATGAAAGCAAAGTAATGTGGAAACAGGAGGGGGGTTTGAGCAGAAGAAAGTCAAAGATGGAGGGATATAAAAAAACAGAAGATTACAGAATGTGCAGATGCATTGTAGAAACTATTGAATTCATGGAGAGAGGAGGAATGAGGCAGGTAGGTATTACTACATATTAGAAATACCAACCAAATCTTCATTTTTTTCCTAGTAGAGGATGTGAATAAAAAATGGAAAGCAGGTTTGTGTCCAGGGTGTGTGGGCTCTGCAGAGATGTTAGCTACCCTTTTTCTGACCCTAGACTAGTACAGGTCATGGATAAAGGGAAGGTCAACCCTGATGATCCTCTCTGTAGATCTAATTGCTCGTTGCAGTTTGGACCTGTAATGCTTTTTGGATTAGCCATACCACACAGTGATGGATGAGGACAAAACAAACTGAATTATGGCAGTGTAGAAGATAACCAGCAGCTCCTGTGGAAGGTTGTACTTCCTAAGTTGCTGTAGGAAGTACAGTCTCTGCTGGGCCTTCTTCTGAACATTGTCTATGTGTGAGGACCGTCTCAGGTCTCAAAAAATGGTGGTTCCTAGGAACCAGAAGTGATCCACTGCAAACACAGTGTTGTTGGGGATGGTGAGGATGGATGTGTAGGGGGTGTTTTGCAGAAGTCCACCCTCATCTCGACTGTCTTTAGCAGGTTTAGCTGCAGGTGGTTCTGAGTGCACCAGACAATCCACCTCCTGTCTGTATGTAGATTGACCACTGTCCTTGATCAGACCAATAACAGTGGTGTCATCTGCAAACTTTGACAGACAGGTCTAAGGTGCTAAGGTGCAGTCGTTTGTGTACAGAGAGAAGAGAAGTGGGGAGAGAACACACCCCTGGGGGACACCGATGCTGATGTTCCTTGAGCGGGAGACGATTCCTTCCAGCCTAACCTGATACTGCCGGTCAGTCAGGAAGCTGGTGATCCACTGACAGGTGGAGGCCAGCACTCTGAGCTGGGTGAGCTTCTGGTGGAAGATGTCTGGGTTGATGGTGTTGAAGGCCGAGCTGAAGTCTACAAACAGGATCCTGGTGTATGTCCCTAGGTGGTCCAGGTGGTGCAGGATAAGTTGTAGACCCGAGTTGATTGCATCATCTGTCGACCTGTTTGCAAGATAAACAAACTGCAAGGGGTCCAACAGGGAGCAATGTGATGTCCTTCAGATGCTTTAACACCAATTGTTCAAAGAATTTCATGACTAAAGACAGGCCTGTAGTCACGCACTGTGATAGTGCGTTTCTTGAGGACCAGGAGGATGGTGGAGTGTTTATAGAAGGGTGGAACCTCACACAGCTTCAGAGACTTGTTAAAGATATTAGTGAAGATGGGGGTTGGTTGGTCAGCGCAGGTTTCCAGGCAGAGACGGAAGACACTTTCATGACCCAGAGGTTTTTTCAGGAGCTGAAAGACCCTATTAACATCTACTTCTCTGATCTTTAGTGCAGGCAGGGGGAAAGAGGAGGGGGTTGTAGAGGTATGGTGGGAGAGGTAGGCCAAGCCTTTGAGAGTGATATAGATATAAGCTATTACTGTTAATAAATGCACAGAAGGACTTAAAAATATCCAGCTAGTAGGTAAATAACGATACACACTACAGTTCGATACGTAAATTAGGTACGGATTTTCAATATGTGGGGATGTGAGAAGTTTTGACTGGAACTGGGAGTGCGACAAGGACAGAATAGCAATGGCAAAATGATGGAAAAATATTTGGTGGGAAGATGAAAGGAGATCCACAGAATAAAGGGAGGAGAATGATGGCTGGGATGTTAAGGAGACAGCAAGAGAAAAGGACATTCATATTGTAAAAGTGAAGGGCGTTAGGGTAGGACAGAAAAGCGGATGGAGAGTTTTAGGACAGCGTCAGGGAATGAGGAGAGTTGGGGGGGAAAGAGAGAAGAGCAAAGTCAGGGAGGGAAACTGTGGCACTGCACCACTCTGCTGCTGCGCAAGCAGCAGCAACAGCAGGGCTGACTGACAACCGTAGCCTGACAACTGACTGTCTGTGCTGGCTGACTACAGGGCTGGCTGGCTGGATGCAGCAGTATCCCCACAGCTTTGCCAACCCCCTCACACCCACCTCTGTCTCTGTCTGGGCCCCTCTTTCTGTTTAAGGCTCAGCCGGCAGAACTACGTTTATTCTACGTTAGCCATCCCTTTAATTTGAACTTTTCAGGCATAGCTGTCTGTGATGTTTGGGGATCATCTTAAGCAAACCCTGTCTGCCTGCTGAACACCTCAGTAATGTAACATTATAAAAGGTTAAAAGTTGGACAGATTAAGGCTGTCTTTTAGAATAACTTTTTTTCCCTCCATCTGTTTTCATCTTTGCTTATGTAACCTTGAGTCTGTGTCCTTTTTTTCCATCTCCTGGCACTTTGTAAACTGAGTGTCATACAAACAAAGTTATCATTATCAACTTCAACTCTGAAATCATCCAGACAAGATAAAAACACATTCCATTGCAGCAGAAAGCAAACGCAGCGCTCGGAGCGACACATAGCCCCATAAAGCTCTCTCCCTGCCGCCCGGGCATTATTATCCTTCAGAGTGAAGCGAAAGATAAATGAACTTGAGATATGTCTGCAGACTTAAAGGCTGATAAAGCGGCTGTAAAGTGTCAGCCTGAGTGTCCTCCTTCCTCCAGTGGGTCATGCATGATTATCTTCAGAGGAAAGGAGCTTCTTAGATACAGCTCGGAGAGGGTCACCACAGCGTTACTGGGCCCCCGCTTTGCGAAGTTGGACCATTTGTTGGCTCTGCTGCTGCAATGCAGCACTATGGCGTCCTCTCTGCTGCCTCTCTGCCTGTCTTCCCCCATCTCCCTCACCATGTCTCTCACCCTTATCTCATCTCCCATAACACTTTACTAGAGCTTTACTTTTCTTGCTTAAGACGAGTCAGAAAATGAGAAGACTCTAATATTAACTACAACTAGAACTTGTTATAGTGTTTTTAATCAAAATAAGAGCATTATTTATGTATGTGTGGAAGTCGGAAGGATGTAAAGCCTGTAGAGATAAGCGGGGTTAAATTGTGCATACGAGCTATAAGCTGACTGTTGTCCGGGAGCTAACGCACTCTTCTCCTCTTCTTTCCCTTTTGGTTTATTCTCCTAGTAGTCTGGCATGTTAAATCAATGAATTTTCCTCTCCTACGCATTCTACTCATTATGTAACTTATGTTAACTAAACAGTAGTTGCTAACTGACAGTTGCTGCATTTAACTTGATTAGAAAATATAGGGCACACAACTGAAATGACAACATAAAATGGGTTTATCAGTGGAATATCTATATAAACCCAAAAACAATTTATGTTCAAATTAGTGCCTCAAAGTCAATGATCCTCACTAATTAAAAACTGTATACATTTTGACACAGAAATGATCGTAGGACAGGTTCAATGGTCAATTCTAGCCTAAAAACAGCTGGGTGTTGGTAAATCTGACAGCTGTAAAAGATCATCATTTATGTACCACACCCTTATATAATTATAGTTTTGATGCCTTCAACCATATAATGATATAAAATAATAGGATAACAGATTATTGACAAACTATATGACGTAAACACTTGAAGCATTAATCCTCAAAAAAGACTCAAAGGATCACTGCAAATAATGTGGAATTATATTGTATTGTAGCATTCCTGCCAATGATTAGTATCTAACATATGTTAGAAATGCTGGATGAAATTGCTTCTCCCTTTGACAACCTTGATAATGAGTTTATCATGTAGAAACGGCTGTCATATAATCTTTCCAGACATCCAGGATGCACGAAACCATTTTATATTGATGAAGAACTTCTACGTTACTTTTTCTTTAATTAAAGACAATATTGGTTCACATGAAAACTAAACGTAAAAGCATTTGTTTTGTCAGCAAAAGTTCTGCAAAACCTGTTCAACAACATAATGACAAAACAGAAGACAATTGTTTTATTTCATTTTTAATTTTCTTTAATTTAATAAGAAAATATTACAATCTGACAAATCAGATTTAAATAGGCGATGAAAACACCCGTTTATCATTATTCTACCTGTTTGTGTATTCTTATAAAATTCTTGTGATTATTTGTGATGTAATAGCCTATAACATGCACACACAGTAATATTTCATATTTCCTCAGCTGAAAGAACTGTGCCTGTTCTAATACTCCCAAAGGCTTCGCCCTTTGAGAATATGAGAACAATCATATTCCCTTCAGATCTTCGTATCCCTGGGTTCTAAAAGATGACGAAAAAATGCTATTTGGGAACCATTTGTCTGGTCTCAACACCATTTATACTCAGTGAGACCAGGGTGAGCCCCACTCAACAGGTAACAGGAGGAAGACACATATTGGTCAAAATACATAAACAGAGACTGTAAAGGGCAACTTTTAAAGACCCCAAAAAAAGGCACAAGTACTCACCCACATTACCCTGTGACTATACTAAGTGCACCTCTTCGGAGTGCCTGATTAAATTTTATTTTTCATGGAATCGTGCCGAAATCAGTGGGGAAAGTCCTCTTCGTGTTGCATGAAGCACTTCAGGGAGGAGTGTTTCAGCAACCTCAGCCAGTATGAAGAAGGATTAGCCGAAAGACTCCGTCTGTCTGAGGGGTCAGTTCCTTCTGTCAATGGAAGCGACGCACAGAGCAAAGTGGTAAGCTGCAGATAACTGGCTGTTGTTTTGATAGCACAGCTTTGTGCCTCCTGCTAACGTTAGCGCTGTGAGCTCTCTTTTAGCTCCTTACAGACATCACCTTTTTGTGTGTTTTGAATAACAATATTAAACAAAGGTTGCCCTTTTTGCCTTGGGAAACACATGATTCAAATGCATTCAGTGATGTTCTTGATGCTAGCGTTAGCTAACTAGTTAACTATGTTGGGGTCTTGTTTGAAAGTTGTGCTCATTGTATTTGTGGTAGGATTAACATTTTGAAAGGTATCTTATATGTAGTTTGTGTAAAAATATTGTCAGTAGCATTAGTAATGAGATTAGAAATGTTAGGGTGGGGTGGAAGACTCCGCAGCCTGGAGGAGGTTGGGGTGTGAAGTGCCTCATTTGCATTTAAAGAGACCGCAGCAAAACGAGACTGTCAAAAAGGAAGCTTAAAAAATTTGCAAAATGAATGCCTGAGAAGCTACAATAACGACAAATTCAAACCAAAGCATTACAGTTCCACTTTACTCAGACCACATCTGAAAAATTTAAATAGGAAAAGGAAGGATTTAAAAGCATGATATGTCCCCTTTAAGTAGAGTTTTAGAAATTTGGCACAACTTAATGAGGAGATGCCTTGGAAGAAAAAAAATACTTTATACCAATCTGTCTCTCTACATTAAAAACTGTTTAATCTTGCTCCTGTGCGCAATTATGCACAAGAAGAGATCTGCCGCCGCAGACTGTTAAAAATCTCTTTCATGCAGGTCATGATATTGTGGTATTTAATGCACTGCAATACCAGTAAGCAACCAATCACACACTACAGATTCCTACTGAAGCTCTGTTTTAGGGGTGCCTGATTATGGAGAAAATACTAATCCTGCTTATTTTGAATAAATAATGAACTCATAATTTATCCATATTATCAATTTTAAAACACAATGAATTTATTGCACTTTAAGCTAAAAAAACAATTTAATCAAATTCAGTTTTTTCTGTTTATACATGTTTTACAGTAAAAAACCAAGATACACCCGGGTGTGGCAAAGGGCGTAACCGTGCATGCTTAACAGAGATAAGATATATCAGAAACAGTATGGCATCAGCACCAATTAAAATAGATTAAATAATTAAATTAAATAATTACAATTAAAATAAATTAAATAATTACAATTAAAATAAATTAAATAATTACAATTAAATAATTGAATTTTGGTGCTGTATGGATTCCAAACCAAACCAAAAAAAATAGAGGGGGGTTTTTTGTAAACCTTGTTAAACTTTGAATAACCCAATGAAACCAATGGGGCGTGTTTTAGTGGTTTGCTTTAAAATACATGGCGGGAAAACTTTTGCACTTCACATGCAGCACTCATTGAAAAAAAAAATCCGTTCAGCAAATGGTTAGAGTTAAGACAGTTTTAACGTCAAGCGGAGGAGAAAAATGCGACGCGTGCCAAGATGATGAACAAGCAACTGCATCATCTACTTCCTCATCTGGAATACCTATAGGAATTCCCATCATAAACCATACTCTACCGATGATGATGATGAAGAGGAACCAACTTCAAACTGCAACAACCAAAGGGTTTTAAAATTTAACCTGGGTTCCCCAAGGGTACGTCAATTCTGTGTGAAAAACCCAGTGACCGTCTACCAGCATTCACCCCGTCAATTGAATGCTCCCAAAGAAATCAAAAATACTACCTTTTGCAAAAGGTACAAAGGCCCCCGTTGGAAACTTCTGCAGGAAGAGGGGGTCTCTGGGGCCATATGGCCTGAAGGGTAGGCTGGGGGTATAATTTTTCATGTATGAAATAGGAGAATACCGCCTGTATAAGCTGGAATCAAGACGGGGATTTTATTGGATCATTGGCTCTCTGTACTGTCACCCAACAGCGGGTGGGCTGTGTTTAAGGCTTGCAATCCCGCACCTTAATGATAGCCCGAAAACAGTCCTCAATGCAGGGAGAGGGAGGATGAAGAAAAAAAAGAAAATGAACTGTCTCCTCGACCTGGAAAACGGGGGAGAACGTTTCATATGCCCCATCCCCGATGTTAAAATAGCCGAGAGAAAAACCCCTCTTTAGCGCAGTGTGGGGTTCAAAAACCACAAAAAATGGTCGCTGGTCTTTTGCGGGAAAAGGGCGCAATGAACAACCGGACGAGCCCCCCGATCTGTTTGTGCTAGAGGCGTTTCAATCAGGGAACTGTGGCATATTCAAGACAATGCTGGGGTTGCCCCTTTTTTTTTAAAGCTTGGGCAGAGAAGATGGGGAAATTGGACCGGGGTCTTTCCCCCTTTTCCACAACTCACGCAGTTGGATTGATGTCATGTCAGTGAAAAAAAAGCTGACGTTTCCGTTTTACATCTAAAAAAAAACCTCTTCTGAGGGCCTGCCCCTTCCCTATGAAAATATATTTTTGAGGGGGGTAAAACAAGCTCACAGACACTGAAAACCGAATCCTGAGAATGAGTGAGGAACACAGGGATCTCTAAAAACCACCGGGCAGAGATCCCCTTCTCTCCTGAGCACGATGAAAGCTTCAGCATTGGACTGTATCATTCCCCCTTCCCCCGGGCCCCTTCTTCTCACCATCCACCTCAAAACGTCCTTTTTCTCTGAGAACCCCCTTTACAGTCCTCATCACCTACAGGATACAATATGAAAAAAAATGTATCAAACCTCTTCTCCAGACCTCTACTCACCATCGTCGCTATTCATGGCTGAGTCTGTAGACGCAAGTATCCAGCCTTTTCAGCGGAGGATGAAGGAGTAACCAGGGGGGATGAAATTTGACGGTTGGTTCTTAAAACCCCCTCATCAATACGGTGAAAACAGCAATACTTCCTTATTCAACATAACCTATTTGAATTATGTCAGAAAACCCGTGTTACGGGGGTTACAAACGAAACCAACCCCAGGCCAGCGTCAGCACCAATGCCTGGAGGTATTGGGGTAGGATTATTACCAAGTCAACTTTCAAACGCATCGTGAAAAAAAAAAAAAACCCGACTCGTAAACCCCAAACTCGTTCCTGCTATTCCCCAGAATCTTCTGATACTTCGACGCATACAAAGCAGAAGACCGTCAGAGTGAAAACGATTGCAAAAGCGGGTTTTTATGAAAGGGAAATCTGTACAAGGCATCCACAGTGCAATAGCTGACATGTACGATCGCTTTATCCGAAAAAGAAACCTCAAACAACTTAACCCTATTTCAGAGTGCTACGGGTGGACAAAATGATCTCACATGTTTTATCACTTGTTTTTTTGGTTGTATCGTTTTTTTTTTTTTTATTCCAGTAGTTTTTAAATTAATCTGCATTATCTGATTTTTCTTCTTCTTTTTTTTTTACTATTAAATACAATTAAAAATGGGGACATATAAAATTTTTCCCAAAAGTGTTGTTTTAAAAAAGCATGTAGTGTTTGAATTAATCTGTATTAATCTGATTTGTTTGTTTTTTTCTTTTTTTTTTTTTTTCATTAAATACAAAAAAATAAAAAAAAAATAAATAATAATTTAAAAAAAAAAAGGATAAATCTACTTTCCGGTGTGGTTTTTTTTCATTATTTAACAAGTAATCATCAGAGTGAGCATAAGGCAGAGATGGCAGGAAGAACGGCTGATGAAGAAAGTTAATTATAGCCCTTCAAAAACAGGAAGTTTTGGTGGTGTAAGAAAGGTTGAGGAGGGTTATGCAAGATGAAAAAACGGGAAAAAAAGGTTTGGGGGTTTTGAAAAAGTTAAAGTTTTTTTATCAGGAAAAGATACCTATACTCTACATAAGCCTGGAAGAATAAAGTTCCCGAGAAATAGGTTTTTGTCACCAAAGGACCATTGAAAACCCAGTTTCCCGGCTGATCTCTGTGACATGCAAAGCTCTGGCCAAGGAAAAATGATGGTTTATAATTATTTATTAAAACCGTCATTGACATCTTTTCAAAAAGGGCATATTTTCCGGGGGTTTGAAGAGGAAAAACAGCCGCTGATTTTGGGGTAAAGGCATTTGAATCAGTTTTTAAGAGAAAGTGAGATCCCCAAAAGTAAAGAATTTTTTTAAAAAGAAATTTAAGGTTTTAATGGAGAAACACGGCATTGAACATTTTCCACAGCGAGTGAAGCAAAAGCTTCTTTTGGGTTGAGAGATTTAAACCCCACATTTAAAAACAAGGATGTGGAGATATTTTTACAGCTAACAACACCCGGGAAATACGTTGATGTCCGCCAAAACCTAGCTAGAAGTTACAACCACAGCTCCCACACCCAGCATTAAAATGAGCCCTAGGAAATGGCCTTCAGAAAAAAATGCCTTTCAATTTTTTCAGAATCTGTATGGTGTCATGTCCCAACAGATATTGCAAGGACTCAGTGACAACGTTTAAACAAGGGGATCTTTGTCAGAATATCCAAGTCCCAGGGGTGTGTGACAAAAAATACGAACAGGTTTTTTGGATGAAGTGTTTACAGTGTAATGAGTGGATATACAAACTCAAAGATTTGGACGGGGACCATTTTTGTTCCTTTTTTCGCAGAGGAAAATTTAAAAAGTAAAAATATGTAACGACAAGATGTATCAAGTGGAAAAAAAAATTTTAAAAGACGCACAAAAGGGTGTCAAACAGGTTTTGTAAGCTGGAAAAAACTGGCCTGAGAAATTCCAACAATTGGATCAGATTTGATGAACTTCCGAAACGTTAAAAAAAGGTTTTTGCACTAAAACTCACAGTTGATACAGCATCATGAACCGTCAGGTAGGGATGATGGCTTTTTCTTTACCCTTCCCTCTAAACGCTTAGCAAGGAAAGGGGTTTAAAAATAATACCAGTTTAGTTTTCGGTTTTAAATTTAGCTCAACATATTGACTTAGAAGGCCAATGGCGGTTTGCATTAGTAGAGATTTCCATACCCCCTACATGGCATAAAATTTTCCGGATCATGAAGCCTACTTTGAATGGAGAAAGGCTGGTGAGGGGGGATATCCATTCGCAAAGGATTAGAGGAGGCTACTATAAAGGGATTACCCCAACTCGAGAAGGGAAAAGAAATGTTTTTCAGAAAAATAAACTCGGATTATCCGCTTGAAATTCAGCAAAGTTTTAAAAGAGATTTTCATTTCATGCAAGCGGTCAGTATGAAATACGCTTCTTCGACACTCTAGCGTATATGATGGGGCGTGAAACCCGGGGAATGGGATTCATGTATCTTCACCAAACCACTGGCTTTCCTTCCCGGCTTTTTTTTAAAGGCAGGTTTCTATCAACATATACTTTTTACAGCGGAAAGGGTCAGCCCGCAAATTTGAGGCGACACTTTTGCACCTTTTTCCTGCGGACCATCCAAGTACAAGGCGACTTCAGTGATAAGGGTTACTCTGTCATTTAACCCCCCAACACCTTCCAGTTTTTCCAGAAGACATTTTGAAAATATCCAAAATAGAAATTAAATCAAAACCAAAAACGTTCCTGTAAATTTCGTCTACGGAAAGACCATCATAAGACTACACTTCAGACTGGTGATATCACAACGTAGCCTGAGATAATTTTTTTTTGTATAAACTATTCCAGAGATATTTTAAACATCTAAGACCGATTGGTTATCATTCATATTCCCCCTGATCCTTCAACACTGTGCACCAAGCAGGTAAGAGAGAACATGGCACGCCCCAAGTCTGAGACGTGATCCTAATCGGGGTTTGTAATTTAATTATGTAAGTCAAAATCAGGCGGGTAATCTACCAGGGTTTTACGGAGCTCCGGTAATGTACGGACACGGAATTGGATCATTATTTTCAAGATTATCTCACTTCGTATCCCCTCTGGTTTTAAAAAATGGATTTGCTATTGCAAAAAAACCCCCCTTTAAAAAAGCTGCATCCAATATAGCTTCTGATGTCATAGGCAGGGCCCGTGAGTAAAAAGGGGGTTTTACACATTCCGACGGTCAAGAAGGTTCAGGAATTACTGGTTTTTATCCAAAAGGCCCAGAAAAAGAACCCCCCGGGTTCGTTTTACGGGGGGTTTAAAAAACCAACGCAAAGCGAAAAAGGAGATCAGTCGGGGCTGCACAACCGAAGAAAGGGGAAGTCTTCAGCAATTTTAGATATATTTAAAATAATGGCTCTTTTTTCAAACAAATCATCAGAGTGCACGCTGGCAGAGCTGGACTTATTTTTTTTCCTGATGACGCAGCTATCGATCGAAGATAAAATTTTACATGGATAAAAGCCTTTATCAGCAAAACAATGATGGAGGCCCGATCGAGTTTTTCACGACGTGGAAAAAATTATTTAGACCTCAATGACCACACTCTTTGGCTTTTAAAATTAAAATTACTAACGAGGATGGAAAAAACCTGCCAGATGATGCACCTGTAGGGCTCATCAAACTACCCGTTATACACCATCTTCAGTCATTGTGATGTCACTTCTCGGGGTCGATTGATTTCACAATCCCCGGCCATACATCAGTAAAAAGGGCCATAATTGAGACATTGTTAAAAATTTTCTGAGGATTTTTTTTAAAAAACCAGTTTAAGCTCTGGTCTCTTTTATAAAAGACACCAGCCGGGGGCCTTTAAATCCTATGTTTACAACTAACGGGCCCCAAACCCAAGGTCTTAAAAGCAGAGCAAGGCTTTACGGCAAAAATTCCCCCCCCCAGGGAGGTAAAATTCCCCGGCCCCCCTGCATGATGGCTTTTTTTCATGGCAGCAAGATATTCCACTTTCAAACTAAGTATATTAGGAGCCTCTCTTTTCATCAAAAAAGTTTTTTCCCTCTCCCAGCTGTACCAACTGGGGACACGCTGCAGCTTTTAATGAAAAGCAAATGCTCTCTATCCACTTTACGTGTGAATGTTAAAAAAATATTCCATCCCTGAAAAATTTCAAGGGGATTTCCCCCCAAGAGAATCTTTTCTTTTTGAGGTGTCCCCCTTTTCCCAAGTATGGGGTGATTGAATTACTGGATCATAATGCTTTTACACGAGCATGTGATTTCAATCCGTTTGACTTTAATCATTTTTTATAAGGAAATTTTTAACCTTTTGTAAAAGGACGTAAAAAAATTCCTGCTAAAGGGCCTTCCGCCCCAATTTTTTAAACCCAAAGGGAAAATTTCAGTGAGAGAGTATCACAACTTGTTTTTTTACGGCTACAGGACGACATTTTAAAGATCTTCCCTTTGGCATAAAAACTCAGGAATTTAATCAAGGATACTCTCTATTCGCATTTAATCTTAACCCGGGAGGGGGACGCAGTTTCTCTATCTCCAAATTTTCCAGCGGAAATTTTAAGATTGGAAATGCGTTTTGAAAAAACCCGCTGCCTCATACAACTACGCTGATCATCTACGCTTTTTATGACTCTATTTTTTGGATTGATTCAAAAGGGTGTGTGCTGGTGGATTATTATTAAAAAATCTAATCAGGCATGAATAATCATGAAATTGAGAACCTGCTGCATCATCTGGTTTGGGAGATTTGTTTTAAGCGTGTTGGGCGTGGCCCCCCAACAGCGGCTGCTTCATTGACATTTTCCCGGGCCGGGCCTACTTTACAGTGAAAAACACACATCCTTCAGACATGCATGGAGAAACACTGGTTAGCTCTGACTTTGGGGGAGAGAATGGTCAAGCCAATTTTTTGACTTTTTAGGATTTTCTCCGGAATTTCGGGTTCTAACCCGTCAAGTATTGTAACATTTTTTAAAGACAGATCCCAAAAATACTGTATCATAATAATCAGCTTCAAAGCACTCTGTCCACTGTGTGCGGGGCCCCCCACTGCCTTTTTTTATCTATGTCATAGAGCATGCGGATTAACGCTGCAGCAAGTGTTGTCAAAAATACACCGGAAATGTGGCTAAGAAATGATTTAATGGTATCTAAAATTTGTGAAAAAAAAAATCAGAAATGTGTCATTAATCAAAGGGGTTTCTACATTTTATACTCACGGAACATGGTCTTTGAAAAATGTTTTCGGATTGTTTTTGGAAATTAAATTGCCATATTTTATTGTTTTTATTTGTTTTTTTTTGGTTTTTTTCTTATGATTTAATATTTTAATCTTGTGTGTGAAGTAGAGAACCAAGCTAGACTTGAAAAAATATAATCAATAAAGATTTTATTGAATAAAAGAAAAAGGCTACAGTTTTCATTTTTTTTTTTTTTTTATAACAGTTTATGGGAAAATGTAATCCACGGGGGGGGGTTGTGTCCTCTTACGAAGAGACTTTTTTTGGCTTCCCCACAGTATTTTTTAGGATCTTCCGCTCTAATCTTGGACCAATGGGGGGAAAAAATTATCTTTTCCCCTTCTACATGTTCCTCTGTGCTTAATGCGGAGGTGCTTTTTACATTTTCAATAGATGGCCTCTCCCTCTGTTTTTAAGCGTCTATATTCATCACGCCCATGAGGATTAATGACTGAATATATGGGTATGTGTTTACCCCTGACAAGGTATGTAGAAAAGTCTGGGGACCATCCCCCGGGGGTAGGGTTCCTCCATATTTTTTTAAATGGAAGCATGAGATTTTTCAACAAGTCAATTTATAGGACCCTGAAAAACCTTTTCTTTATATACAAAAATTCACCTCGTGAATTTCCCAAATTCTCACTTCTTTGGAAAAAATTTATTCAAAATGTTCGGGAATTTTTTACGGTTATGCTTTTGTTAGGCTTTTCGGATACATCCATAACAAAACCTGATTGGAAGCGGGGCCCTCGTCCCGCCCCCGGGGCCTTTTTTTTTCTAGGGACCGCACCTGCTCCGGAAACCCGCTCGATGTGTCATGGGTGCAGCGTCAAACTCACCCGCTGTTCTTTTTTCACACCTTGCTTAAGTAGAGTCAGGATACCTCTGCAAAGAGTGCCCTCATATTTTTTTTAATTTTTTTAAAGAAGTTTATCCGGGGGCGGTTTTAATTATCGTTCTCATGTCTGCATCCCAAAAATTTTCCTCCCCCGTTGGGCCCGATTTGGGGGGTCGTGCCCGGGGGCAGCGCTTGAATTTGATGAGGGGGAAAAGGAAAAAATTTCTTGCGATTTTCAGGGGACATTATCGTTCCCTTTTTAATTTAAACCCGCCAACTAGATCCCGATCCAAAAAGGGGGCCAAAAGGGGGGGGGTTTAAAATGGGGAGAATAAACCCACCCCTCTGACTTTGGAAAAGCCAGCTGTTTACGTTTGAAACCGGTTTTTTAACAGCCAAAAGGGCTGGGTATTTTTCCTGCTTTTTCCCAATTTTCCGGTTTTTGAGGGGGAGAAGTTTTAAAGTCTTCCGGGAATTTCAAAACATTCCAGGGGGAGCCCCTTTTGAGAAAGGAAAAATTTATCGGGCCAGTTATATTCAGCTGTTTTTTATCTCTTTGGAAATTTTTAAAACAAAACCCTTAATTAGCGTTCAAGGGGGGATGGGGGCGACTAACTTCCCCCGATGAAAAAAAAATTTTTGAAAAAAACAGCAACGACCTCATATTACGTGGTGACGAAAACTGGGTTTAAAGGGACCTTCATCACGTTTTTATCATCTGAGGGTTGAGAAAAAATTTAAATTTATCTAATTTGTGAGGGGATTCCCATTTCCGGGGGGGGAAACAGGGTTTTTTATTTTTAAAAGAAAAAGGAAAGAAAAACAATCCCTTTCCCCAAAAGGGAAAAAATTTTTTTTTCATCTTCTTAATTTTAGCATTTCATGGGTTGAAAGAATTGTAAAACCATCATTTTTTTAGGGAAAAACGCCCTGACTTTGGGTTTCAATTTTTTCGAAAAAAACTTTTTTACAAAAAAAAGTTTTTTTCGCAGCCCCTGGCCTTTCCAATCCCAACATGAAAAAGGGGTTCTAAAAATAGGTCAAAAATCAATTCCCTGTAAAAACCAAAAAATGTGACCTTTTTTTTTATTTTTCTTTAATTTTTTCTTTCTTTTTCTTAACCCCCTAAAAACCAAAAGCAGTGTTGCCCGTCAAAAAAACAAAAATCTCTTTTCCCTAACCAACCAAAAACTTTTTAAGAAATTTTACATTTTTTACAAAG